>JAACNH010001727.1:0-10869 GCA_019447015.1 Hymenochirus boettgeri | reverse complement strand
ATGGGGGACGAAGTCCGTATAACGTACGTACCAGGACCGCGCTCACCATGAGCAGTAAATCCCCTAGTGAAATCTACTGCATTGTGGGATTGCGGTTTGTAACGTACATTAAGCATTCGGTTTTGTGGTACACGTTAGAGCAAAATGTAACTTAACCTGTATTTAGTAACTTAACTAACTTAACCTGTATTAGTAACTTAACTAACTTAACCTGTATTGACTAAACCTAACTTACCTGTATTTAGTAACTTAACTAACTTAACCTGTATTTAGTAACTAATAACTACTTAACCTGTATTTAGTAAACCTAACTTAACCTGTATTTAGTAATTAACTAACTTAACCTGTATTGACTAAACCTAACTTAACCTTTATTGACTAAACCTAACTTAACCTGTATTTAGTAATTTAACTAACTTAACCTGTATTTAGTAACTTAACTAACTTATTTTAACTCAACTAACTAACCTGTATTGACTAAACCTAACTTAACCGTTTATTGACTAAACCTAACTTAACCTGTATTTAGTAACTTAACTAACTTAACCTGTGTTTAGTAACTTAACTAACTTAACCTGTATTTAGTAACTTAACTAACTTACCTGTATTTAGTAAACTTAATTAAACTTAACCTGTATTGACTAAGCCTAACTTAACCTGTATTGACTAAGACTAACTTAACCTGTATTGACTAAACCTAACTAAACCTGTGTTAGTAAACTTAACTAACACTTAACCTATTTAGTAACGTATACTACTATAACCTGTATTGACCTCTAACTACTAACCTTAACTTAAACTGGATGTCCTAAACTTAACTTAACCTGATTGACTCAAACCTAACTAACCTGTATCTGACTAAACCTAACTTAACCTGTGTTTTAGTACTTAACTAACTTAACCTTATTTAGTAATTAACTAACTTAAACCTGTATTGACTAACCTAACTAACCTGTATTTACTAACCTAACTTAACCTGTATTGACTAAACCTAACTAACCTGTATTATTGACTAACCTACAACTTAACCTGTGTTTAGAGAACTTAACTAACTTAACCTGTATTGTACTTAATATAAACTTAACCTGTATGACTAAACCTAACTTAACCTGATTTATACTTAACAACCTTAACCTGTATTGACTAAACCTAACTTAACCTGTATTGACTAAACCTAACTTTAACCTGTATTTAGTAACTTAACTAACTTAACCTGTATTTAGTAACTTAACTTAACCTGTAGACTAACTAATTTTAACCGTATTAGTAACCTAACTACTTAACCTGTATTTACTAAACCTAACAACTGTATTGACTAAACCTAACTTAACCTGTATTTAGTAACTTAACTAACATAACCTGTATTGACTAAACCTAACTTAACCTGTATTAGTAACTAACTAACTTAACCTGTATTAGTACTAACTTAACCTATAACTTAAACTAACCTGTGATTTTTAACCTATTTAGTAATAACTAACTTAACCTGTATTGACTAAACCTAATTAACCTGTATTTAGAACTTAACTTAACTTAAACCTGTAGTAACTAACGAACTAACTTAACATGTATTTAGTAACCAATTAAAACTTAACCTGTATTGACTAAACCAACTTACCTGTATTATTAACTTAACTAACTAACCTGTATTGACTAAACCTAACCTTAAAATTTATTTAGTAACATTAAACTAAACTTAACCTGTATGGACTAAACCTAACTTACCTGATGTAGTAGTAACTTAACTAACTTAACCTTTGACAAACCTAACTTAACCTGTATTTAGTACTTAACCGATTTAGTAACTTAACTAACTTAACCTTATGACTAAACTTAAATTAACCTGATTAGTAACTTAACTAACTTAGCCTGTATGGACATAAACCTAACTTACCTGTATTTAGTACTTAACTAATTAAACCAGTATTGACAAACAACTTAAACCTGTATTAGTAACTTAACTAATAACCTGTATTTAGTAACTTAACCTGTATTGACTAAACCTAACGTAACCTGTATTTAGTAACTTAACTAACTAACCTGTATTAACTAACCTAACTTAACCTTTGTAGTAGTAACTTAACTAACGTAACCTGTATTGACTAAACCTAACTTAACCTGTATTTTGTAACTTAACTAACTTAATCTCTATTTAGTGACTTAACTAACTTAACCTGTATTGACTAAACCTAACTTAACCCGTATTGACTAACCTAACTTAACCCGTATTGACTAAACCTAACTTAACCTGTGTGTTGTAGTAACTTAACTACTTAGCCGTATATACTAACCTAACTTAACCTGTATTAGTAACTTAACTAACTTGAACTGTATTTAGTACTTAACTAACGTAACCTGTATTGAACTAAACCTAAAATTAACCTGATTTAGTAACTTAAATACTAACCTGTATTGATAACCTAACTTAACCTATTTAGTAACTTAACTAAACGTAACCTGTATTGACTAAACCTAACTTAACCTGTATTTTGTAACTTAACTAACTTAATCTCTATTTAGTGACTTAACTAACTTAACCTGTATTGAGTAAACCTAACTTAACCTATATTTAGTAACCTAACTTAACCTGTATTGACCTAAACCTCAACTTAACCCGTATTGACTAAACCTAACTTAACCTGTATTTAGTAACTTAACCAGTATTTAGTAACTTAACTAACAAAACCTGTATTAACTAAACCTAACTTAACCTGTATTTAGTAACCTAACCTAACCTGTATTGACCTAAACCTAAATTACTCCATATAAATGGCCCTCCTCTTCAGATCAGTATAAAATTAATAATTTAGGTGGTAATAGCCGGGATCCCCCCACGACTATTAACAACGCTAATAAGGACATTCAAGTATAAGTCTAAAAAACAAACAAAAATCCCAATATAAATATTGAAGAGACCACTTTTTTTCCTACATAAAAATCGGGAATCTATGACATCCCCTTTTCACTCTAAAGAATCTACATTAATGGCTGGCCAGCCTATCCCAACATATATTTATCTATACAAATTCAACAATTCCAACCCATATTTAAAAGCAAAAGCTACAGTCCATACACCAATTTAGTATAATATTATCCACAAAGGACCCGGATTATTCCAATCGTATTGTCCGTAGTCAAATTCAGTCTCTCACGGCTGCTTATCAACGTTCGACCCTGACCTCTGTAAATCTTACAGCACATACACTCGCATTTTGCCAAAGCAATTTAATCCCTTTCCCCCATAGGGTAAAATGCTGTAAATGAGCAGTGATGACATTAGAAGACGTTTGTATATGTGTGGGGTAGACATTAAGTGGTTTACCTGGTCTAGGGAGTGCAGGAAATCGGATCTCCATTCTAGAGATATATTATGATAGGTCAAGCCTTTCAGTTATTCTAACCACGCCTCCTTCTCAAACCAGTGGTTCAGACATGCTCAGTGGCAACAATAGTTTGTTATTGTGTTTACAATTAATATTAAATAACCAATTTCTAAAGCAAATCCTTACCATCTGGGAAGTCTTTCGAAAGCCTCTGCCCAATCACAGGTGGAGAGCGATGTCTGGAACCCAGTGATGATCTTTTTATTACTGGGTAAGGAAAACAGGATATACAGGACTGTGTTGTAATAGGTGGATATAGGTTTATAGTGCAGTCATAATGCAAATCAATATGGCATCTCCCTCCCTAAAGTATTGAATAAAATCAGAAGGGGATATTTCCTGTATACAGAATCTCCCGGCGCCCGGTTCCGCTCCCTGGACTGTGTTTATTTTACTGAGAAACGAAAGAGAAATGTTCCCAGTCGGTGATTTCAAAACACATTATAAGGCAACTAAACCTTCGGTTGTTTGTGCAGAAGGAAAAAAAACCTCCGATTTATATTTTCATCTGTCAATGTCAGGGATCCGTTGTAGGATCCGCAGCGCCTGCCAGCTGCAAATACCCACAATGCAATATGTTGTAGGATCCGCAGCGCCTCTGCAGCTGCAACCCACAATGCAATGTGTTGTAGGATCTGCAGTGCCTGCCAGCTGCAAATACCCACAATGCAATATGTTGTAGGATCCGCAGTGCCTGCCAGCTGCAAATACCCACAATGCAATGTTTTGTAGGATCCGCAGCGCCTGCCAGCTGCAAATACCCACCAATGCAATTGTTGTAGGATCCGCATGCACTTGCCGCCAGCTGCAAATACCCACAATGCAATGTTTTGTAGGATCCGCAGCACCTGCCAGCTGCAAATACCCACAATGCATATGTGTAGGATCCGCCGCGCCTGCCAGCTGCAAATATCCACAAGGCAATATGTTTGTAGGATCCGCAGTGCCTGCCAGCTGCAAAATACCCCACAATGCAATGTGTTGTAGGAATCTGCAGTGCCTGCCAGCTGCCAAATACCCACAATGCAATATGTTGTAGATCCGCAGGTGCTGCCAGCTGCAAATACCCACAATGCAATGTTTTGTAGGATCCGCAGCGCCTGCCAGCTGCAAATACCCACAATGCAATATGTTGTAGGATCCGCAGCGCCTGCCAGCTGCAAATACCCACAATGCAATATGTTGTAGGATCCGCAGTGCCTGCCAGCTCGCAAATACCCACAATGCAATATGTTGTAGGATCCGCAGTGCCTGCCAGCTGCAAATACCCACAATGCAATGTGTTGTAGGATCTGCAGTGCCTGCCAGCTGCAAATACCCACAATGCAAATGTTGTGGAATCCGCAGTGCCTGCCAGCTGCAAATACCCACAATGCAATGTTGTAGGATCCGCATGCCTGCCGCTGCAATACCCCAAGCAATGTTGTAGGATCCGCAGCCTGCCGATGCAATACCCACAATGCAATATGTTGTAGGATCCGCAGACGCCTGCCAGCTGCAAATCCCCACATGCAATATTTTGTAGGCTCCGCAGTGCCTGCCAGCTGCAATACCCACAATGCAATGTTTTGTAGGATCCGCAGCGCTGCCAGCTGCAAATACCCACAATGCAATAGTTGTAGGATCCGACGCCTGCCAGCTGCAAATACCCACAATGCAATATGTTGTAGGACCGCATGCCTGCCAGCCTGCAAATACCCACAATGCAATATGTTGTAGGATCCGCAGGCATGCCAGCTGCAAATACCCACAATGCAATATGTTGTAGGATCCGCAGTGCACTGCCAGCTGCAAATACCCACAATGCAATATGTTGTAGGATCCCGCACCTGCCAGTGCAATACCCAAAGCAGGTTGAGGGTCCGCAGCGCCTGCCAGCTGCAAATACCCACAATGCAATGTTTTGTAGGACCGCATGGCCTGCCAGCTGCAAATACCCACAATGCAATATGTTGTAGGACCGCCAGGCCTGCCAGCTGCAAAACCCACAATGCAATATGTTGTAGGATCGCATGGCCTGCCAGCTCAAATACCCACAGCCAATTTTTGTAGGACCACAGTGCCTGCCAGCGCAAAATACCCACAATGCAATATGTTGTAGGATCCGCAGTGCCTGCCAGCTGCAATACCCACAATGCAATAGTTGTAGGATCCGCAGTGCCTGCCAGCTGCAAATAATCCACAATGCAATAGGTTGTAGGATCCGCAGTGCCTGCCCAGCTGCAATACCCACAATGCAATGTGTTGTAGGATCTGCAGTGCCTGCCAGCTGCAAATACCCACAATGCCAATATGTTGGGATCCCGCAGTGCCTGCCAGCTGCAAATACCCACAATGCAATGTTTTGTAGGATCCGCAGCGCTGCCAGCTGCAATACCCACATGCAATATGTTGTAGGATCCGCAGCGCCTGCCAGCTGCAAATACCCACAATGCAATATGTTGTAAAGATCCGCTTGCCTGCCGCTGCAAATACCCACAATGCAATATGTTGTAGGATCCGCAGTGCCTGCCAGCTGCAAATACCCACAATGCAATGTGTTGTAGGATCTGCAGTGCCTGCCAGCTGCAAATACCCACAATGCAATGTGTTGTAGGATCTGCAGTGCCTGCCAGCTGCAAATACCCACAATGCAATATGTTGTAGGATCCGCAGTGCCTGCCAGCTGCAAATACCCACAATGCAATTGTTTTGTAGGATCCGCAGCGCCTGCCAGCTGCAAATACCCACAATGCAATATGTGTGGATCCGCAGCGCCTGCCAGCTGCAAATACCCACAATGCAATATGTTGTAGGATCCGCAGTGCCTGCCAGCTGCAAATACCCACAATGCAATGTTTTGTAGGATCCGCAGCGCCCTGCCAGCTGCAAATACCCACAATGCAATATGTTGTAGGATCCGCAGCGCCTGCCAGCTGCAAATACCCACAATGCACCTATGTGTAGGGATCCGCAGTGCCTGCCAGCTGCAAATACCACAATGCATATGTTGTAGGATCCCGCATGCCTGCCAGCTGCAAATACCACATGCATGTTGTAGATCGCCAGGCTGCCAGCGCTGCAAAATACCCACAATGCAATATATTGTAGGATCCGCAGGCACCTGCCAGCTGCAAATACCCACAATGCAATGTGTTGTAGGATCCGCAGCGCCTGCCAGCTGCAAATACCCACAATGCAATGTTTTGTAGGATCCGCATGGCCTGCCAGCTGCAAATACCCACAATGCAATATGTTGTAGGATCCGCAGCGCCTGCCAGCTGCAAATAACCCACAATGCAATATGTTGTAGGATCCGCAGTGCCTGCCAGCTGCAAATACCCACAATGCAATATGTTGTAGGATCCGCAGCACCTGCCAGCTGCAAATACACAATGCATATGTTGTAGGATCCGCAGTGCCTGCCAGCTGCAAATACCCACAATGCAATATGTTGTAGGATCCGCAGTGCCTGCCAGCTGCAAATACCCACATGCAATATGTTGTAGGATCCGCAGTGCCTGCCAGCTGCAAATACCCACAATGCAATATGTTGTAGGATCCGCAGCACCTGCCAGCTGCAAATACCCACAATGCAATGTGTTGTAGGATCCGCAGCGCCTGCCAGCTGCAAATACCCACAATGCAATGTTTTGTAGGATCCGCATGGCCTGCCAGCTGCAAATACCCACAATGCAATATGTTGTAGGATCGCAGCGCCTGCCAGCTGCAAATACCACAATGCAATTGTTGTAGGATCCGCAGTGCCTGCCAGCTGCAAATACCCACAATGCAATAGTTGTAGGATCCGCAGCGCTGCCAGCTGCAAATACCACAATGCAATATGTGATCCGCAGTGCCTGCCAGCTGCAAATACCCACAATGCAATATGTTGTAGGATCCGCGTGCCTGCAGCTGCAAATACCACAATGCAATATGTTGTAGGCGTATATACTGGAGTATAAACTGGGATAATGTATTATCAGGTAAAGGGACTGAACAGAAGTCATAGAGTATACCGTATATACTGGAGTATAAACTGGGATAATGTACTATCAGGTAAAGGTACCGAACAGAAGTCATAGAGTGTACCGTATATACTGGAGTATAAACTGGGATAATGTATTATCAGGTAAAGGTACTGAACAGAAGTCATAGAGTATACCGTATATACTGGAGTATAAACTGGGATAATGTATTATCAGGTAAAGGTACTGAACAGAAGTCATAGAGTGTACCGTATATACTGGAGTATAAACTGGGATAATGTATTATCAGGTAAAGGTACTGAACAGAAGTCATAGAGTGTACTGTATATACTGGAGTATAAACTGGGATAATGTATTATCAGGTAAAGGTACTGAACAGAAGTGGACTGTGTTCAAGGGGATTTTAAGCCAGTTCACATCTAAATTTATACCCTTGGGAAATAAATGTAAAAAAAATAAATCCGCGCCCATGTGGCTGAATTCTGATGTAAAGAGGCAAATGAAGAAAAAGGCATTTAAAACCTTTAAGGCCGAGGGAACGGAAAGGGCCTTTAGGGATTATAAAAACTGTAACAAGGAGTGTAAGAAAGCAATCAAACTAGCTAAAATTAATAATGAAGTTAGGATAGCTGAACAAAGCATCACTAAGCCTAACATTTTTTTAAGTATATTTATAGTAAGAAGATGAGGACTGAGAATGTGGCACCGTTTATTAATGGGGATAAGTTAGTTACGGAGGATGGCGATAAACCAAATGTCTTGAATACTTTTTTTCCTCTGTATACACTATAGAAGATCCAAGTACAGATAGTTGGAAGCTTGGCTTTTATGAGGAAGTAAGTAGAAATTTAGACTCTGACATAGCAGTAGATGTAGTTTACTTGGATTTTGCAAAGGCTTTTTATACAGTCCCCCATAGGCGACTAATGTATAAGCTAAGGTCTGTTGGTCTGGGGAGTCACATTTGTACATGGATAGAAAATTGGTTAATGAATTGGATGCAGAGAGTATTTGTTAATGGGGCTTCCTCATTATGGACTAAAGTGCTAAGTGGGGGGCCACAGGGTTCTGTATTGAGGCCGCTTCTATTTAATCTATTTATTAATGATTTGGAAGTGGGTATTGTCCGCAAGGTTTCTGTGTTTGCTGATGACACAAAACTTTGTCGCCCATTAAAAACTTCAGAGGATGTGCAATCGTTACAGGGGGATCTAGATAGATTGTCACGTTGGGCTGCTAAGTGGCAGATGAGATTCAATGTTGATAAATGGAAGGTGATGAATTTTGGACTTACAAATCCTTGTGCTGCTTATACTATAAATGGCTCTGTGTTAAGTGAATCCCTGTTGGAAAGGGATCTTGGAGTTTTGGTGGATAACAAACTTAAAGGTAGCAAGCAGTGCCAGGCGGTAACAGCCAGAGCCAGCATGGTATTGTCTTGTATAAAGAGAGGTATGGATTCAAGGGAGGAAAATGTAATTCTCCCTCTTTACAAAGCATTGCTAAGGCCTCATTTGGAATATGCAGTGCAATTTTGGAATCCTGTGTACTTTGAAATGTCTTTGAAATGGAAAGGGTTCAGAGAAGGGCAACTAAATTAATAAGGGGATTGGGGGAGCTTGAATATGAAGAGAGACTGGAAAAGTTACAATTATGTACGCTGGAGAAAAGGCGCTTGTGTGGGGATATGATTACTGTGTATAAATACATTAACGGGCCATACAATAAACTATCTGGGGCATTGTTCACCAATCGAACATGTCAAAGGACACGAGGACATCCCTTAAGTCTTGAAGAAAAAAGGTTTAGGCTTCAAGTTGGGAAAGGGTTTTCACTATGAGAACGGTAAAGCTATGGAACTGTCTTCCAGTGGACGTTGTTATGGCAGGTTCATTGGTCAGTTTAATAAAAAGCTGGATGAGTTTCTACAAACAAGGAATGTTACAAGTTACTGGGATTGATACATAAAGTAGAGTTGGGAAAGGGTTTGTCACTGTGAGAACGGTAAAGCTATGGAACTGTCTTCCAGTGGACGTTGTTATGGCAGGTTCATTGGTTTAAAAAAAAGAAATATTCTAGAAATAAAGAATGTTTATTATTAAAACCACAGCAAGTTTATTATCATATAAAGAGACCTGCTTTAATAGGTGACTGTAGAGATACAATAACCCTTCTCTATAACCGTAGAGTAACGTGTTAGTGTAGATTGTAGTAGATTCACTTTTGCCTGCTGATGTAATACTAATATCCATGGAAAGTTATTCACATGTTTATTGGATAGAGTGGGCTGGATACGTTTCTAAATTGCAACAATATTGAATCTTACTGGTATTAATACCTAACGTTCTGGTTGATCCAGGGATCCTTTCCAATTGGAGGAATTATTAAGTTATTATGACTATGATACAACCTCTGGACTTTATAGGGGAATCTTAACTGGAAGACACAATAACTGCGATTTCCCCCATCTTTGTGCATTTATTGTATCTCCCCGTGTGTTTTTAAATTACACACTACTGTAATCCTTTCCATCTATCACTGTACCGTGTATTTGTACCAATCTGAACCATGTTACATGTCATCTGTCAATCAAGTGCCTTATTATCATAAACTCTTCTGCTGTGTGCAGTTTTACTGTAACTGGAATGGTGGCAGTTGGTATGTGTGAATTGCATGATGGGAAATTCCCTCTCCCAGTGCTGCTTCATAGCGATTACTGAGCATGCTTGCCCTCATAGAAAGTCTGGTCAATTGGAAGGTGGTGCTGTTAAGAGAGGAAGAGAGGGATACTGAATTAAAGGCAACTGCATTAAAGGCAACACATACACCCCCAGAGTAAGGGCTGCTAGAATGCATTTATAGATTAAGTTATGGTAACCATGTATTAAATATGTTCATAGCTATTGGTGGTATTAGAAAACCTTCTACACCCCGAATCAGGTAGGTAAAATACCTGATCAGGATATAACTTGAAGGGACCTACACTTATCCTTTAAATTGTCGGTATTATTGAAATTTCTGTTTATTAGCATTCTTTGGAGAAAGAGAATTATAATTATGACAGAACCTTCTATTCTGTAATTACCTCCACGCCGAGCCAGACGTTATCGGAATGGCTGTTTGTAAATATAATTGTCAATGCGCTGGTTTAGATGACTTCAAATCTTTCATTAGCCGGAGATTAAAATCCTAATTGCAATATATTTTCTTTCCACTTAAACCGAAATGGAGAAAATTCCTTTGCAACGTTCTGAGGTGACACATTGTCTCTTCCAAACCACTTGGTTAATTGGTAACGGGTTTATCCTTCCAGGTTTCATTTTAAGAAAAGGAAAATTTAAGATTAAAAAGTTCTTTGAACTTTTAAAGTGAACAGCAAAGCCAATCGGAATAAAACATTATTACCTTATTATCATCTTTGTAATTCTCCAGAGAGAGATCCAAGTGTCAGGGCTGTAAAAAGGTTCTACATGGTCTGTAATGGTTTGAGATATGGGAAGGTTCTACGTGGTCTGTAA
>JAACNH010001726.1:0-59896 GCA_019447015.1 Hymenochirus boettgeri | reverse complement strand
CTAGCCATACATACATAGCTGTAGCTAACAGACTAGCCTGTAGCTATATCGACCAGGCCAACTACTATGCCTGTAGCTATACAGACATAAGTCCATACAGACATAGCCTAATGTAGCTATACAGACAAGCCTAACAACATAGCCATGTAGCATACAGATTAGCCTAAGCACATACACTAGCACTATTACACAAGCCATGTAGGCTATACAGACAACTATAGCCTTAGCATGTAGCTTACAGACACACGTAGCATACCGACTACCATTACAGAATATCCATGTAGCTATAAAGACATAGCCATACATGACAATAATGTACATGCATAGCTATACAGACATAGCCATGTAGCTATACACAAAGCACATAGCCTAGCATAGCCAGTACTATACGACATGACCATACAGACATAGCTCATGTCAGCTTCCGACATAGCCGCTTAACATACATAGCATGACCATAGACATAGCCAGTAGCTATACAAGGACATACCACAGACCAGGCCATGTAGCTATCCGACATAGCCATACAAAAAGCCGATCAGCATAGCCATAGATAGCTGACTACACAGAGTAGCATATCACAGACATAGCATGTACTAGAGCCATAGTATACAGCATAGCCATGACACTAACAGGTACAACGACATAGCCATGTAGCCATACAGCATAGCCATACAGTACTATACAGTAGCAATACAGACCATGAGCCTACACAGAAGCTACAGTACTATACAACATGTAGCTATACAAGACATAGCCATTAGCTATACAGACATAGCCATGAACAAGCCATACGACTATAGCCCATGTAGCCATACAGACATAGCCAGTCAGCATACAGATATAGCCATGCAGACAAGCCATGTCGCTATACGACATAGCCTGTCGATATACAGACAAGCTGTGTTCCGATATACAGACCATGCCATGGAGCTAATACAGACATGGCCATCGTATCCAATACGACATAGCCATATCAGACATCAATGTAGCCATACAGACATAGCCATGTAGCCATACCGACATAGCCCTCATACATAGCATGTGCATACGAACATAGCCATGTGCTTATACCGACATAGCCATGTAGCGATAAAGACTAGCCCATACAACATAGCCAGTTAGCTATTCAAACATAGCCATGTAGCCATACGGCATACCCATGTAGCCATACAGACCTAGCCCTCTACTTACAACATAGCCATACAAACATAGCCATATAGCCCTGACTGTATCCATACAGACATAGAGCCATGTAGCCATACGATTATAGCCAGCAGACATAGCCTTAGCTATGCTCAACATAGCCTGTAGCTATACGCAATATCCATGTAGCTATACATACATAGCTATACAGAGACATAGCCTTTATCGCCATACACAGCCTGTAGCCCATGTAGCTATACAGACATATCCATACAACAGAGCCATGTCCATCAGACATAGCTATGGAGCTATACAGCCTAGCCTGTGCCATACAGACACAGCCATACAGACTAGGCCATGTAGCTATACCAGACATAGCCATGTCGCTATACAGACCTAGCCAAACATACATAAGCCATTATCCATACAGACATAGCCATAATAGCTATCATCAGACCTAGCCATGTAACCATACAGAGACCCCCATACATAGCATCGCTTTAGCTATAACATACATAGCCATGTAGCCATACAGATTAGCATGTAGCTATATAGGACATAGCATGTAGCTATAACAGACATGCCATACAGACTACCCATTTACATACAGACATAGCTATTGTAGCCTGCAGTGATAGCCAGTAGCCATAGAGACATAGCCAAACAGTCAAGCCATGTACCATAACAGAGATAGCCATGTAGCTGATACAGACAGGAGCCATGTAGCATACAGACATGCCTGTAGCACTCAGACATAGCCATGTAGCCATACAACATAGCCATTACCATACAACATAGCCATGTAGCCAGACGACATAGCCTAACATAGCCATGTAGCATACAGACATATCCATGTAGCTATAACAGACATAGCCATACAACATAGCATGTACCATACAGACTAGCCATGTAGCCATACAGGACTGCCATGTAGCCATACAACATGCCATGTAGCCATACCGCCTAGCCATGTAAGCCATACAACATAGCCATTAGCCATACAGACATACACATGTAACCATACAGACTAGCCATGTAGGATCAGACATGACAGCCATACAGAATAGCCCTTAGCTATAACAGACATAGCATTTAGTTCTATACCACCTAGCCAAACAGCGAGCCATGTAGCCATACAGACAGCCAATAGCGATACAGACATCCCTGTAGCCAGACAGACACACATACAGACATCGCCATGTAGCTATACAGACGTAGCCATGTATGCCATACAGCATAGCAATACAACAGAGCCTATGCTATACAGACATAGCCATGGAGCCATACAGACACAGCCCATACAGACATCGCCATGTAGCATATCAGACAATAGCCATGTAGCCATACAACCATATCCATGTACATACAGACATAGCCATGTACCCAACCATACTACCATGTACCATAAGCCTAGCCATTAGCCATCCAACATAGCTATGCTATCCAGACATATCCATGTAGCCATAAAGACACAGCCATACAGACATAGCCAGTTAGCTATCATACATGCCATGTACTATACAGACAATAGCCAACATCATAGCCAGTAGCCTACAGACATGCCATATAGCTATAACAACATCGCCATGTAGCCATACAGACACACCAGACAGACATCGCCCATGTAAGCTTATACAGACATGCCCTGTAGCCATACAGACATGCCATGTAGCCATAACAGACATAGCCATACAGACATAAGCCATGTAGCCATCAGCCATCGCCATGTAGCTATAGCAGACGATAGCCATACAGACATAGCAATGTAGCCATACCGATAACCTGGTACCACTACAACATGCCATGTCAGCCATACAGACTACCATTAGCCATCAGAACACACATGTAACCATAACAGACTAGCATGTAGCGATTACCGACACAGCCATACAGACATGAGCCATGTAGCTATCAGAACGCAGCTATACAGACTATAGCCTCATGTCAGCCATACAGACATAGCCATGTAAGCTATACATAGACATAATCCTGAGTTAATACAGACATAGCCCTGTAGCCCTACAGACATGGCCATTTGCGATATAGGCATACCATGTAAGCTATGTAGCTATACAGACATAGCATAGCAGACTAGCCATGTAGCATACAGTACGTACCTTCCCGACATATGCCATGTAGCTATACACATCGCCATGTAGCCTAACAGACTAGCCATGTAGCTACTACAGAAAACTAGCCATGTAGCCAGCCGACATAGCCGTAGCCATACAGACTCCATACGACATAGCCATACAGACATATTAGCCTTGAGCTATAAGACTAGCCAATAATAGCGACATAGCCATGTAGCTATAACAAGCCATACATACATAGCCCTGTAGCTATACAGACATAGCCATACAGACATAGCTATGTAGCTATACAGACAAAGCCATACAACATAGCAATGTATACTATACATAACATAGCCATACATACATAGCCTGTACTATAACAGACATAATAGCCATGTAGCTATACGACAAAGCCATACAGACTAGCCATGTAGCTATACAGACATAGCATACAGACAGATGTAGTATACAGACAATAGCCAATACAGAATAGCATGTAGCTATACACATACATAGCCTGTAGCTATAGACATAGACATGTACCCAGACAGACATAGCCATGTAGCTATACAGACATAGCATCATGTAAGCTATACAGACATGCCATACAGAACATACCATGTAGCTATACAGTCATAGCCATACAGAACATGGCCATGAAGTCGAATAGAGAAGCTTGTGAGGGTGCATAAACTGGGTTAAGGAAGACGTAAACAATCAGACATGCCATACAGCATAGCATGTAGCATACAGACATAGCCATACAGACATACCATTTAGCATACAGACCTAGCCATATAGACATAGCACGTAGCTATACGCATAGTCCATACAGACATAGCCATGTAGCCATACAGACATAGCCATGTAGCCTATAACAGACATAGCCATGTAGCTATAAGAGACATGCAACAATGCCATGTAGCTATACAGACATGAGCCATTAGCTATACAGACCTACCTACAAACCTAGCCATACAGGACATAGCCATGTAGCCATACAGACATAGCCTGAGCCATACAGATAAGCCATGCAGACATAGCCATTAGCTATACAGACATAGCCATGTAGATATACAGACATAGCGATGTTCTATACCATAGCCAGTAGCTATACAGACTGCCATTAGCCCTACAGACATAGCATTAGCGATCATAGCATGTAGCCACATACAGACATAGCTGTAGCAATACAGACATAGCCATACAGACATAGCATGTAGCCATACAGACATACGCCATGTAGCTATACAGACATAGCCATGTAGCTATAAAGACATAGCCATACAGACATAGCCATGAGCTATTCAGACATAGCCATGTAGCCATACAGGCATACCCATGTAGCTACAGAATAGCATTAGCTATACAGACTAGCATACAACATAGCCATATAGACTAGCATGTAGCCATACAGTAGCATGTTAGCCATACAGACTATAGCCATGCCAGAATAGCCATGTAGCTAGTTGCAGTACATAGCATGTAGCTATACAGACATAGCCATGTAGCTATACCAGACATAGCTTACGACAAGCCATGTGAACAGACATACGGTAGCATGTAGCTATACAGACATAGCCATACATACATAGCCATGTAGTCCATACAGACATAGCTATGTAGCTATACAGACTAGCCATTGTAGCCATACCAGATTACAATAGCAGACATTACAGAATAGTGGCTACTATACAGACATAGCCATGTAGCTATACAGACATAGCAACAGTACATAGCCATGTAGCATACAGACATAGCACATAAAGCTATACCATACATCTAGCCATGTAGCCATACATAGACACAGCCATACAGACATCACCACTGTACTTACAGACATAGCCATGTAGCCATACAGATATCAGCCAGTAGCTAATAGACATAGCCATGTAGTCTATACAGACATAGCCATAGCACATAACCATGTAGCCATACAGACATAGCATGTAGACTTCAGAGTAGCCATTGTAGCCATAGAGACATACCATACATGCATAGCCATGTAGCCATACAGAGCCATGTAGCCCTTAGACATAGCATATACAGACATAGCCTGTAGCCAGACAGACATAGCCATGTAGCAATACAGACAACCATGTAGCCATACAGGACATAGCCATGTAGCCATACAGACTAAGCCATACAGACATAGCATAGACATAGCCATGTAGCTACAGCATGCCATCCAACATATAGCCATACGACTAGCCATGTAGCCACAGACATAGCCATGTAGCCAACAGACATAGAGCATGTACCAACAGTAGCATAGAGCCATAGCCATACAGACATAGCCATGTAGCCATACAGAACATACACAGATGTAAACCATACAGACATAGCCATGTAGCCTATACAGACACGCCATACAGACAAGCCATGTAGCTATAACAGACATAGCCATGTAGCTATACAGACATAGCCAAACATATGCTATCCATGTAGCCATACACATATCCATATAGCTATACAGACATAGCCATGTAGCCATACAGACACCAGCCATACAGACATCGCCATGTAGCTCACAGACATACCATGTAGCCATACAGACATAGCCATAACAGGACATAGCCATATTCTATACAGACAAGCCATGTAATAGACACAAAATACAGACCTGCCATAGCACAGACATCGCCATGTAGCCTATACAGACATAGCCATGTAGCCATACAGACATAGCATGTACCATACAGTACATAGCCATGTATGCCCATCAGACATAGCCATTAGCCATACAGACATAGCTATTAGCATACAGAACATTAGCCATGTAGCCTACGACACAGCCATAGCACAGACAAGCATGTTAGCTATCAGACATAGCCTGTAGCTATACGTACAGTGAGCCAAACATACATAGCCATTAGCCAGACGACTACCCATATAGCATACCGACATAGCCATGTAGCCCATACATACAATGTAGCCATACAGACATAGCCATGTAGCCATACAGACATAGCCATACAGACATAGCCATGTAGCCATACAGACATAGCCATGTAGATGTATGGCTATGTCTGTATAGCTACATGGCTACAGTATGTTCTTAGGCTACATGGCTATGTTGTATAGTATGTCTGTATAGCTACATGGCTATGTCTGTATAGCTACATGGCTATGTCTGCATAGCTACATGGCTATGTCTGCATGGCTATATCTGTATGGCTACATGGCTATGTCTGTATGGCTACATGGCTATGTCTATATGGCTATGTTTGTATGGCTATGTCTGTATAGCTAGATGGCTATGTCTGTATGGCTACATGGGTATGCCTGGATGGCTACATGGCTAGTTGATGCTCTGGCTATGCTGTATGGATAGTCTTTATGTACATGGCTATGTCTGAGCTAATGGCTATGTCTTATGCTACATGGCTATGTCGTATGGCTATGGTCTGTATGGCTAATGGCTATGTCTGTATGCTAGCATTGCTATGTCTGTATTGCTATGTCATGCAGGTAGGCTACCTGTGCATGTCTGTATAGTACATGATGCGTGCATGACATGCTATGTATTATTAGGCTCAACATGTTGCTAGCGCTTGGCCAGTTGATTCTATCATGTCTGCGTATCCCTAGTATCATGGCTATGTATGCATGGATCCCTATATCTGTATGGCTACATGGCTTCATGTCTGTATGTGTACATGGTATGTCGGTTATGGCTATTTTGGTGGCTATCGTGTCTGTATAGCTACTAGTGCTATGTCTGCTTAGCTACTATGGGATGCTCGCTCGTTCATGGTCATGTCCTTATTATGTACTGGCTATGTCTGTATAGCTACATGGCTATGGTCTGTACTGGCTACAGTGGCTATCTTAGTATCATCCTGTGACATGCGGTCTTATGCTATATCTACGATGATTGATGTCTGAAGATGGCATATGGCTATGTGTGATAGCTACATGGTATGCTGTATGGCTATGTCTGATTGATACTAATGAGCCAATGTATGTCATGGGACTATGATGTATAGTACATGGCATGTCTGTATGGCTATGTCTGTATTAGTTACATGGGTATGTCTGTATAGCTTACATGGCTATGTCTGTATGGTCTATAATGTGCTATGTGCTGTATAGCTACATGGCTATGTCTGTATAAGCTAGTCTGGCTATTGTCTGTATGGCTTGTCTGTATATGACATGTATGTCTGTATGTCTATGTCTGTTATAGCTACATGGTCAGGTCTGTATGGCTTTGTCTGGTATAGCTACATGGCTATGTATGTCTGTTATAGCTACATGGCATATGTTTGTAGGGCGTCTATGTGTATAGACACATGGCTATGTTGTATGGCTTTGTCTGTATAGCTACATAGCAGTATGTCTGTTATGGGTATGTCTGTATAGCTACATGGCTATCGTATGTATGGATGTGCTGTTATAGTACATGGCTAGTCTGTATGCTACATGACTATGTATGTATGGCTTGTCTGTATAGCTACAGGCTAGTCTGATTGGCTATGTCTGTATAGCACATCGAATGTTCTTGGCTTGTCTGATAGCTCATGGCTATGTCTGCTAAGATTATCGTGGCTAGGTTTGTATGGCTATGGTCTGTAGGGTAATCTGTATGCTTGTCTGATAGCTATATGGCAAGTCTGTATAGCTATATGGCAAGTTGTATAGCTATGGGCTGTGTGGGCAATTATTGCTGTGTGGCTCTATGTCTGTGTGGCAAATGGCAACGGTGGGTGCTATGGCTGTGTGGCATTGCTGTATTATGATATGGCTATGTCGTTAGCTGGCTATGTCCGTGAGGCAATGCTTGTGGCTCTATGGCTGTGTGGCAATGGGTATTAGTATATGAATAGGTGTTGGCCAGTCTGCATAGCACATGGCTAGGTGTATGGCTATGTCTGTATAGCTACATGACTAGGTCGTATGGCTATGTCTGTAAGCTACTGGCTAGGTCTGTATGGCTATGTCGTATAGTTAATATGCTAGTCTGTGGCTTTGGGAAATTGTACTTGACACCAGAGTAGGTAATGTGCCCGTTTTGAGCCAAAGTACTTATACTATTGAGGCCCCACCGAGTAAGAGAAAACTAGTACAGCTCTGTTAGCCAAAAAGCAAGTACCAGTAGGTTAGGACCCAGGTAAAGAAAGCAACCTTGACGTGGTACGGGCTTAAAAATAATTTGGCCAACATATTGAATAATTGCTTTTATTTATCCAGGGTTTAGCGGCGTTTTGTAGCACTAACCTTATGGAGGTATCAATATGCAATTAGAATTGTTTGTGCACTACAATTCTATTTTATGTATGGCTATGTCTGTTAGCTACATAGCTAGTGGCAATTGCTGTGTGGCTCTATGGCTGTGTGGCAAACTGGTATGGCTGTGTGGCTACATGGCCTATGTCTGTATGGCTATGTCTGTATAGTTTACATGGCTAGTCTGTATAGCTACATGCGCTATGTCTGTATGTCTATGTCTGTATGGCTACATGGCCATGTTGTATAGCACATGGCTAGGTCTGATAGTACATGCTATGTTCATAGCTACATGGCTATGTCTGTATAGCTAACATGGCTATGTCTGCATGGCTATATCTGTATAGCTAGATGGCTATGTCTGTATGGCTACATGGGTATGTCTGTATGGCTACATGGCTTATGTCTGTATAGCTACATGGCTATGTCTGTATGGCTACATGGCTATGTCTGTATGGCTAAATGGCTATGTCTGTATGGCTATGTCTGTATAGCTACATTGCTATGCCTGTATGGCTATGTCTGTATTGCTACATGGCTATGTCTGTATGGCTATGAATGATAGCTTACATGGTATGTCTGTATAGTTACATGGCTATGTCTGTATCAGCTACATGGCTATGTCTGTAGTCCTGGCTATTCGTAGGTCATATGTCTGTATAGCTACATGCTTTTTGTATGGCTATGTCTGTATATCTACATGGCTATGTATGGCTATTCTGTAAGCTCATGGCTGTCTGATGGCTTTGTCTGTATAGCTACATGGCTATGTCTGTATAGCTACATGACTATGTATGTATGGCTATGTCTGTATAGCTACATAGCTATGTCTGTATGGCTATGTCTGTATAGCTACATGGCTATGTCTGTATGGCTTGTGGCTATAGCTACTGCGATTGTCGTATAGCTACATGACTATGTATGTATGGCTATGTCTGTATAGCTACATGGCTATGTCTGTATGGCTATGTCTGTATAGCTACAAGGCTATGTCTGTATAGCTACATGACTATGTATGTATGGCTTTGTCTGTATAGCTACATGGCTATGTCTGTATAGCTATATGGCTATGTTTGTATGGCTATGTCTGTATGGCTATATCTGTATGGCTATGTCTGTATAGCAATATGGAAATGTCTGTATAGCTATATGGCAATGTCTGTATAGCTATGGCTGTGTGGCAATATTTGCTGTGGGCTCTATGGCTGTGTGGCAAACTGGCAATGGCTGGGTGGCTATGGCTGTGTGGCAATGGCTGTATTATTATATGGCTATGTTTTTGTATAGCTACAGGGCTATGTCCGTGAGGCAATTGCTGTGTGGCTCATTATGTGCTTGCCTGTGTGGCATATGGCTGTATTAGTATATGACTATGGCTGTATGGCATGTCTGCATAGCTACATGGCTATGTCTGTATGCTATGTCTGTATAGCTACATGTTAGGTCTGTATGGCTATGTCTGTATAGCTACATGAGAGGTCTGTATGGCAGGTCGTATGTATTATTGCTTTAGGCTATTTTAGCTATGTTGGCTGTTTGGAAATTGTTCACCCAATTAGGTCAGTCTGCTTAGCAAAGTACTTTATACTAGGACACAACAACTTAGCTAGTACACCTTAGCCTGACGGGGTTAAAAAATGCAGGGTACGTTACACGGCGCTTACCCGCAATATGTATATATATACGTGTGCTTTACTGTTACTAACTGCACGGCCCAGGTGAAACTGCAATCATGTAGCCAAAGAAGTACAGTAGGGTAGGACCCAGTTAAGAAAGCAACTTCACGTGGTGATGGGTAAAATATTTGGCCACGTATTGAAATATTCTATTTACCCAGGGTTTAGCAGGTGTTGTAGCACTAACCTTATGGAGTAGCCAATATGCAATTAGAATTGTTTGGCACTACATTTATTTATGATGGCTATGTCTGTATAGCTACAGCATGTGGATTGCTGTGGCCTATGGCTGCGTGGCATGGCAAGCTGTGTGGCAAATGGCTATGGATGTGGGCTATGGGTACTTAGTATTGGCTATGGCTGTATGGCTTTGTCTGTATTATCTGTTGATCAATAGATCAACTGGACTTAAAGTTTAGTTCTTGAAGACGTTTCGCTAGTCATCTGACGGCTTTCTCAATTCAGAATGACTTGTACAAGAATCGTGTCAATATGTCCCTGGAAATCCCAATTAGCATATCACAGCCAAGTGTAAGAGCGTGATTGGATAATGGCTAAGAGTGTCACAGGAACACCCAGAGTAATGGTCAAAACAGCATTGTACATGGCAGACAGTTGCCTATGTTAACATTACAATCTTTAAGATATGTCCTTTCCTTAAGATGCAGGTACACGGTGAGTCCTGACCCTGGCCCAGCACAGAAGAGCCAATTCTTCGGGTCAGAACTCAGCGTGTACCTGCATCTTAAGGATAAAGGACATACCTTTGAAGATTGTAATGTTAACATATTGGCAAAGGAACGTGACTGGTTCAGAGAGGTGTTAAGGAGGCCTTTATGTGAAAATAAAGAAACCAAGACTAAATAGAGGTGGGGGTTCGACACCACTGTCTGCCATGTACAATGTGTTTGACACCTTACTCTGGGCGTTCCTATAACACCTCTTACCACTATCCAATCACGCCGTTAACACTTGGCTGTGATATGCTAATTGGGATTTCCAGGGGTTACATAATTGCCACAGATTCTTGTACAAGTCATTCTGAATTGAGAAAGCCAGTCGATGACTAGACGAACGTCTTCAAGATCTAAACTTCAAGTCCAGTTGATCTAATTGGATACAACAGAATATACCATGACCTGGATGAATGAGAACCTTCACAAGCACTTTGTCTGTATTGTGATATTGGCTAGTCTGTAGGCTTGTCTGTATTGTATGTGGCTATGTCTGCATGGCTATATGGTTATGGCTGTATGGCTATATGGCTATGTTTGTGGCTATGGCTGTATTGTATATGGCTATGTCTGCATGGCTGTATGGCTATGGCTGTATGTGTTATATGGCTATATCTGAAGCATGGCTATGGCTGATTGTTATATGGCTATGTCTGCATGGCTATATGGCTATGGCTGTACTGTTAATGGCTATGTCTGATAACTCTATGGATATGTTTTATGGCTATATGGATATGGCTGTAAGGATGCAGGTAAAGTAAAGTGCCTGTAACTTTAACATTATTTATGTTTCCTTTAAATATAAACCTTCTTTTTCTACCAGTAGCAATACAAGTTTTTGACACTTTAAAGTCACTTATTATTGTAACCAGACACTTAAGGTCGAGTGGTGTTATACTAAAAGATTTATATTCATTATGGAAAGTGGGGCTGGGAATGGGTTATAGCTGCATGATACTAAGGTGATCGCTTTCATACTTTACTTCTGCCCTGCGTTAAGCACTTGTGGTCCTGTAACGCGATACTGGGAGATTATCGGGATATGGAGCAGGCAGGTTGGAGACACGGGGAGAAAGTCACCTAACAGATATGGCTGTGCAGGGGGGGGGGGCTTGGAACAACAGAGGCAACTTGCCCAAGCTATACTTAAAACTGAATACAAGTGAAAAAATATAGACAGAGAAATTCTGACAAAGATTTTGATAGATGATAGAAAATAGATAGAGATAGATAACTATAGTTGGCTAACAGATATGATGACACACGATAGATTAGATAGATAGATTACTATAGATGGCTAAGGCTGGGTACACACCAGCCAATATTTTTGTCCGACCGTCCGATTCAGGGCACAATCGGCTGGTGTGGGCGGGCACCCACGACGACACGATCAGGCATGACGGAAATTCCGATCAATCGTGTGGTTCCCTATGATCCGACATGTTTTCGACCCACACACGGGTCTTTTTAAGTGTATGCAAAACACTGTAAGTGGAAATCAGATAAAACCCCACAAAAACCACCCCTTCCCTTCAATTGGCCAGAGGCCATGTCCATCACAAAAGTCCAATAAGTGTCCATGTAACATATCAAAACCACCACCATGGGGCGATGCCGTGTGAGCGGCTGTGAACAACTGTTAAACACATCTTGGTGCAAAAAAAAAAAAAATAAAAGAAATTGCAGAGCGTGTTTCCTTCTAGTAAGCTCTTCAATGAAGTGTACAGTATCACATATAAAACACTATATATACATATAATACAGTAGGTACCAACTCTAACCGTAAGCATTATACTTAGCCATTTATTATCGTTGGTACTGGACAACTTTCAGACATAGGGGTCCTGGGGGAACACAAAAGACATTATGAATAATGTGACTATACAGTTTACAGCGATATAAAAAGGTTGACAGACCAACAGTCATTGAGTCCTAACCTTTTAATCCAAATGCCCTCAGTTTGCAGTAACATTTTAGTTAAATCACCACCTCTTAGTGGTAGTCTTACTTTAGCAATATACACCAGCTGTAATTGTGAAACATGTGTTTCTTTTCTGCAAAGTGTTTGGATACAGAAGTATCAGTATGAGTGTTACTTGCATAGTTTCTGATGTTACATTTGTGTTCTTGTATGCGTGTTTTGGCTGACCTGCCTGTTTGTCCCACATAGACTTGCCACATGGGCATTTCAACATATAAATGACTGCTTTGGTTTCGCAAGTGGCGTAATTTTTCATGGGTATTTTATGACCCATGGTGGGGTGGTGATATGGGTACCTCCTATTATACTACTGCAACAATTGCAGTTCATACCGGAAATGTTCCTTTTCATTTAGTATTTTGGGGGTTTTGATGATTACGCTGCAGGTCAGAGGGACACATCTGTCTTCAATGTTTTTACCGCGTTTGTAACAGAACCTATGGGGTTTGAAACAGATGCCTGTGAAGATGGGCCAGGTCTTTTTAGGACATTTTCAATGAAATGGCTCTGTTGATGTATATGGACACAAACGTTAGGTTTTTAATGGCGGTGCCTTTATTTTTGTTGACCAGTAGTTGTTCTCTGGTGAGGGTGGCCGTATGATTGCAGCTTTGAATGATGTTTGTTACCCCCTCGTTGGAACCTGTCATTTAGTTTGGAAGCTGCTGCCGTACTCTGTGTCAGTGGAGATTATTCTTTTAGCCCTCATGTATTGGCCTTTCGGTATACCCCTGAATAATTTGGGGATTGTGGAAACTGCTGGCATGTAGTAAATGTTCCTGTCAGTGGTTTCCTGTAAAGGCTGGTAATTATTTTAGAATTCTCATTTTGAGGAGTACGTCTAAGTAAGGCATTGCAGTTTTGTGAGGTGTTGTGAGTGAATTTAATCGATCAGTGTACCCTGTTCGCTTCCTTGTCCTTTTCCCAGTTCCCTGTGTAGATGATACACGATGAAGTAATGATAGATAGGATAGATAGATAACTATAGATGGACTAACAGTATAGAGATACACAGATAGATAGATTAACTATAGATGGCAAAGATATAGATGATTACACAGAATATAGATAGATAGAAAGACAGAGTAGATAGATAATAGATAGATAGACAGACAGATAGATAGATAGATAACTATAGATGGCTAACAGATAAGATGTATACACAGATATATAGATAGATAGATAGACAGACAGACAGATAGATAATAGATAGACAGATAGGAGAGATAGATAACTATAGATGGCTAACAGTTATAGATGATACACAGATAGATAGATAGAATAGATAAACTATAGATGGCTAACAGATATAGATGATACACAGATATATAGATAGATAGATAGACAGACAGATGCTATAGATAGACGCATAGATAGACAGACGGACGGATAGATAGATAACTATAGATGGCTAACAGTTAGATGATACACAGATAGATAGATAGAAATAGATAACTATAGATGGCTAACAGATATAGATGATACACAGATAGATAGATAGATAGATAGATAGACAGATAGCTATAGATGCAGACAGATAGATAGACAGACGGACGGATAGATAGATAACTATAGATGGCTAACAGTTATAGATGATAACAGATAGATAGATAGAAATAGATAACTATAGATGGCTAACAGATAAGATGATACACAGATATATATAGATAAGACAGACAGACAGACAGATAGATAGATAGATAGATAGATAATACTAGATGGCTAACAGTTACAGATGATACACCGATAGATAGAGATAAATAACTATAGATGGATAACAGATATAGATGATACAGTGATTATAGATATATAGATAGAGTTAATATGACAATGACTAAGGGCTAGGCCACACTTGCACTATTTTTTGCACGTTTGTGCGTGTTTGCACACGCATTTTGCACTTGTGTTGCACACGCCAAAATGGAATGCAAAATTCCCGCAATTTCAGATGCGCGCGCGATTGTGCATACATTTCTGTTTTAGTAACCCATTGTTTCACCATTTTTGGTGGCGTTAATGCATGCGTTTCCAAACGGAACGCCAAATCGCATGCACAAACCAAAAACGCAACAGAATTGCGCACCCAATTGCGTGCGATAATGCTTGCGATTGCGTGTGCGTTTGGTGTGTTGTAGTGAGGCCTCAGCCTAACAGCCTCTGTAAAAACCCAAAAAAAACCCAAAATAATCAGCAGTTAAGACAACTTGCAGAAAAAAATGGCATCTAGACAAAACAACTTTTTCGGACCGTTCCCACGTGCTTATATTTACTATGCTTTACCAATTGTGTTCCCTTATATTGATGACAGCTGATTTATGTGTTTTGTGTCCACTTTCCTGTTCTATGATCAACACAAATAATCCTTAACACTACAACTGTGCAAATGGCACATTATTGGATAATAGAATGTGGTCAATCAATCACGCAAAGGTGGTTATGAAGAAAGTGCTACAAAATCAGTTTATTTGAAACATTGGGCATATTAACACAAACAGCTTTATTCCTGTGTTTTGGCAACAACTGTAGGTTTTTTTATATAAAGAAAAGTTCAGCTGCAAAAACAGAAACAAATGCAGTTTGTAGAACACACATACAGTTTAAAAGATACACCTGTTTTTAAAAAGTTTTTATTAAAAATGTATCTTTACAGGTCACAATTTGAAAGTTACCGGTAGGTGAAAATTGATAAATAGGATAATCTGAAATGGGTAGTCTTCAGTGTTAAGTGAGGCATTCTGATTAATGTAAAAACTAGTACATGAAGTAATTAAGGAAAGAGTGGGGGGTGGGGATTGAGAAATTCTGATTCAGAAGACAAAAAGAGAAGACTATTACAACAGAGGATGGATTTTTACAAAGAATGAGGACAGTTTGGTTTTGGACATCTGGCTACACTGTTGTAATCTCTACAGAGATTTTTTTCCTTACAGGGAACATTATACAGTCCAAAAGACTTAGCCTGGGTGATACTATAAGATGCCAGAAATACAAATATGGAGGATATAGAGCACTCCCAAAGGACATTATAACATGGTTTATTAGTGGTAAACAGGTATATTATATATATATAGTATATATATATATATATATATATTAAATATATATATAATATAGCTTACCTCCCTATGAATTAAAGGTCTGTACAGCAGCTATTTAAAATGGTGTGTTTATTGTCCCTTTATATACTGTAAAATGGATATTCAAAAAGCAGATTCATTCCTTTTTTTTCATGGTTATTTTTTTATGTTATTTTCTAATATTTAAAGCAAGAATGCAACTTAAAGGAAGCTATAAACTATGAAAAAATCATTTTTTAACTAATTACACCGTAATAGGATTAATTACACCAATATTAAATCTGATTTTTTTCCCCCTCTCTTACCTTATCTCTGGTTTGTTTTGTTTTTTTTTTAAAGAGGGCGGGCACAGCTAGTCAGTAATAGAATTATCAATCCCCAGCCCCTCCCCCTGGCACACTACATGTAGAAACTATCCATTCTATAAAAGTAAGTTATTGCTCTGTCACTGCATGGCTAATTGATTCAGCATTAAGATCAGGAAAAGGAATAAGCATTATCGTTTCCTGTGCTCTTTCTGTGCAGATAAACCCAATTACAAAGCCGCCACACACACACACTTAAACACCCTACAGCTAAAAGAAAATCTGCTTGAATCAAGAAGTTATTTTAGCTCCCATGCTGTTACCTTCTATTGCAATCATTTTTACTTTCATTTTCACTATAAAAACAAATCACTGGTGAATGGGGGGCACAGATCATCTTTACTGCACATGCTCCACACTTTAGTTGGAGGGGGTGGATACAAAGAGAGGAGACATGCTACATTCTAGGAGTGAGCTGAACAGGACATGAGGAGATTCGTGACAGGGAGCACTGAGAGCAAAAAGGGATCAAGTTCCAGACAGTGCTAAAAAATAGAAAACGATAAGGCAGTTTAGTGTCTCTTCAAGATTATAGAAAAATAAAGACTACAACATATAAGATTATAAACTACAACTACAATATATTCTACATATAAGCAGGATACCATTACACAATAACACAGTAAAGTAGTAATGGAGGTTGAATAAAGACATTTTCATCTAGTCCAACCTTATAGCCTATTCTTTAACTCTACCTAAAAGTTGATCCAGAGGAAAGCAAAACAAACCTTTTCGGATCCAATGCAATTGAAAAGAATCCCTGGATTAATTAGTTAAAACATGTAAAACCAGAAGTGGTGTATGATTCTTTTAAAGTTGAAAGAGGGACACAGGATAGAGAATAGTAATACACACTAGATAAGCGATCGATTTGTTAATTTTTTTGAAATAGCCAAATTCCTTTTTACTTCTTCTTTCCCTTCTTTTATTTTGGACTGTCCCTCTTCCAAGAAATTTGGTATATATATGGTGACACAAGGAGAAGTGTACTATTACCTTGCTATGGATCTACAGAAGCATTACCCTGCTATAAGGAATTTCGGAACTTATTTTCCTATTAATTATAATGGGTCAAATCCCAAACATGAATTCCAAGGTTTCGGAATTGTATTGAAGACAATAGAGTAGTTGTACGTGCCACTCCAAGGCAAACAAGCCTGTATGTACTGGCCAGTATCCGGAGGTGCATAACCATGCGGTCTTCAACCGCCGTATCATGTAAAGCACCACAGGCGGCACCTCTGGTTACAAACAAAAACTTTATTCACACAAACAAGATTTAGTCTTAGTCATTGGATTACGTACAATGATATGTTATATGTATTTTGAATGAGGTAACATTAGTAACATTTGGGGCCACAGAAGGCATTTTTTTTATGATCACAAAAACACACCCCACACAGATATAGGTACACACACTAACTCCTACACATCCGCCTCAAATCCATGCCAACCACACTAAACCATGGAAAGTTATTTTTATGGCCTAAAGTGCAAATACTTACCCCTCACACCACAAAGACACAGGTACACAATCTACTGATACACCCCAACACCCAACCCACCCTTGTGTTTCCATGTCATCCACCCTAAATCTGAAGTTAGTTTTGCAGTCACAAACACAAAACACATAGCATAATTATTGAGTTTTAACCTGCCGCACCGACACAAACATTCTATTCCAAAATGTAGCCTTTCAAGCCAAAGTGTTAAACTTAAACCCTCTCTCTAATTAACATTTAAATTTTCTCCTTAGAAAAAGATCCATGTTGGACTAAACATGTACTCCATTTAGGATAAGATTTCCCGCATGATTAACTTTACAGGCATATAATTGCAGAAAAACTAGTCAATTTAACAAAAAATGCCAATGCTTTATCCATTTAAGAAAAAAAAAAAGAAAACCCCCTTAACTAGTGTTGATTAGAAAGTGGATAATCAAAACAAAAGAGACAAATCCGAACAAATGGCTGGAAGAAAGATTACAATGTGGTACAATGGGATTTATCATTATTAGGAGGTTGCTTACTTATTTATCTTTGCTTTTCTTAGTAAAGTTACCAGTTCAAAGCACAGGAGGGAGCTTGGAGACTATTATCTTTACCAAATTGAGCTGCTTACAGCTGCTTAATAGAGATCATTGAGTAATCATGAGGAAACCCCCACTATCAAAGAAACAATAAATAAACTATCTCTTTGTTTTATGTAACAATTAACTAGAACATCTCAAAACATAGTGATTTATTACTTAACGATATGTCTCGATGTATGCACATCTTTTTTGTATAAGCTCTTCTTGGGTACAAAGCTTTAACATTTCTACTTTACGTTAAAAAAGTAGGCAAATGCTAAAACATAGTGATTAAAATAAAGTCTGGCCATGCTTTTAACCTGCAGAGCCAATCATTTGTTATTTACTGCAGTAACTTTTGCATATTTATAGCATCAGCCTTTTCCCTCTAAGGTTAGGTACACATGGCCATATACTTTTGCCCCAGGCTAGTCGCTTGCCACTCTTGAGCAGTGGCCAGGGCGAAATATGTCAGCACACATACAACCATAATCGCATGTGTATTTCCCCAGCATTAGATTCTAATGACTAACATGGTACAATATCATAACTCCAAAATTAAATTTTTTAAGAAATCTGACACAAGTAACAATTCCCTTAAATTTCTTGACTTTAAACACTTTTATCTATTATAGCACTAAATGCCAAATTTAAAAGGCATGGGTTGATTTCTTTCAACTGTTTAATCTGATTTCATCAAATCAGATAAAAAAAAATCGACCCATGTGTGCCTTCCATTGGATAGATTGCCCTGCGCAATCAGGTAATAAAAGGTAAGCTGATCAGAAATGTAAGAAATGTTCCAATGATCCATAACTGGAGAGAATGTCATGCTGTCATAACAAATGCTCATACACACTGTGCGTTGAATGTTCTATGACTACACTATGACTGGAAACCTTCCAGTGTGGATTTTTTTTGCAAAATCTGAGAATATTCTTGATCTTTTTTGCAAGACACTGTATATTAATAATCAATAAAAATAATGAAATAACAATGCTGCGAAGTCATGTCCAATTTCCAAAACCGCAATGAGAAATAAAAGCATTCCTTTTAAAAGGGCATATAGGTTTTTGGTGCGGCGCAAAACAAAGTATCTTTTTAATTTTCATGGGTCAAGTTTACGGTTTATACAATTTACAGTCTGTAAGAACCAGAAAGAGATAACCAGGTACAGATCTTATTTAGCTTTCATTGTCTAAATCAAATCAGATGAGTCCTGATATTTTTTTTGCCTTCAAAGAGGTGTGGTGAGCATGGTTATTTTATGAACTGCTGTCCAGGAGCTAGGACAGGAGCACAAATGAGTGAATCAAATATATCCAAGATGGGGTAGGAAGCAGTTTTCCACACATAAAAAGTTGGAACCAATATTTATTAATACAGGAATAAAAAGAATGAAAGCTAGGAACACAGTGATTGAAAACAGATTAGGCTTTACATCTGCACATTATATCATGCACAAAACCGCATCGCAAACTGTAACTTTTGTTCACAAAGAGAGTTTGAAATAATAATAATCTGTCTACTACTAACCTTGAGATTAGTACTGTAAAACCAAAAGCTAGTTCAACAAAAGTATTCAACCAACATAGTCATTCATATCTGTGAATGTCTATTAAATCTATATAAAATATTAGAACACAAGCATGTTTAAGTAGAATAGGCGGGTTAACAATTCTACTAAAAAATCCTGATTGGGACACACTTTCTAACCCATTAATTGGTAGGTATGGACATGTCAAAAATCATGGCATTTAATGGCCTGCACAATTGGACTTCCCGGTTGTCTGCAAGTTGTATTCCTAATCAACAGACTACCGATCAGTTTATCAGTTAGTAATCTTTCAATCAGGAATAACTGTGCCCTTAGTAGAGGGGTGGTTGTCCAACCCAATGGATAAATAAACAACGCCGGACCAAATGGCCACACATAGCAGTCAGGAGATTCCCCTTCCACTTGTCTACAAGCCTTAACATGTGTAATAAAGTTAACAACACTTTTTAATTCCAGTGACGTGCGACAGTTATTCATAGAAACAAACGAAAATAAGAGGAATACCAATTTTTTGTTTTAAATCATATTACAGACATTTACATATACACAGTATCTGGAATGTTGATACATGCCTATTTGCACAATGATGCCAGGTTAACCTCTTTAACATACTTTATGACTAGCTGGTCCGTCTCTTATAATGAGATATGGTGACTGGTAATTGTAATTGCTATCTTTATGTCCTCTAGGCTACTAATTGACTACAAACTTTGAATAAAGAATAGTGCAATCTATTTGCATTCCTTAAAGCTAATACCTAACCGCTATTGTTTCATTGTAAAGCAATCATTATTTCATGTCTAGAGGCTGCTCTGTGCTCTAATTTTTTTGTAGTTCAGCACACTTTTTGGCAGACGGCAAAAAAATCTGAAATCAAACAGTTAATATCTGCATGTAGTTCTGTTTATTAAAAAGTTCATACACAACAGATTTTTTAAAATTAAATTAACCCATAAACAGTACAATTTTCAGTAAACATTGACTTTGTAGAATTTAAAGCAACTCGCAAACTAAACTGTTTAATTGATACACTGAGATTTTTCACTTTTAGTGACCTATGGTAATGACCAAAATATCAGCCCTTAAACCAGCTGTTGACCCACCCAATTACCATTAATCCCAGAATTCCGGCATCTATCGGACAGAAAGAAATTTCTAGCCTAAGGTACGTCAACAGTATGAATCTTACTGGGTGTACCCAGCTAAAGTGTGAGGACCTGAAATGCTAGGTATTGGGTTATTATTGGTGGACAGGGAGGAGGGGTGTTGGAGTTGTCCTTAATATTGTAAAAAATGAAAACAGTTGTCAAGTAATGTAGGTTGAATAAAGACATTTTCCATCAGTCCAATCTTTGTTTCTTCCTGACTGGCAACGCAAATATCCAGTATAGGTATTAATACCAGTTATTCTCATATGTTTTAGTTACATATCCAGCCCACTTTTAAATCTTTTCATGCACTTTCCATTACCACCACCTGCTGGTAGGCAGTTCCACATTTTTACAGTTCTATTTAGAAGAACCTTTTCTAAATGACATGAGATGAAACTTCTTTTTTCTAATCTGGTCACATGACTACAATGTCCGCCATGTTGAAAACATTAAGTGTTTAAAGCAATAATTAAACATTTTCTAGCAACCTCTAACAAATTTTATCTAGAGATGCGATTAGGGTTAATTTTGAAGGTTCGCCAGGCTTTTTAACCAAATCCTAACATGTTGGAAAGTATTGGAGACCAGTTTCCCTTTAAAGATGTTCACAAGTCCTCTGATATAATCTATTGATGAAGAATACACACAGAAAGTTTATTATATGGCCCATATATACGGAAAACAGTCCTGACTTGTCTAATCTGCCTGTACTGCCAAGCCCCCATTCCACTTACTATTTTAGTTGTCCTTCTTTGAACTCCTTACACTTCCAAGATGTCCCTTATGTATATGGGATTCCAAAATTGCATTGCATATTTCAAATGAAGGCTTACCAGTGCTTTGTATTATTTTTTGCCCTTAAATCTATTCCCCATTATACAAGACATATCTTGCTAGCTACTAACCGTGGTTGTCTGGCATGTTTGTCCAATCTGCTAAAACCATAAATCTTTTTTTTTTCCTATTGAAATTCACTTAGCACCGAGTGATTTATGGTGTGAGGTGAAACAAGGATTGTTAAACCCCAATTCAAATTGACATTCATCTGCCATTCTGCTGTCCATTTTGATAATTTATCTAGGTCTACTTGCAGCAATTGCACATCATAAGAGGTTTCAAAGCTTTGAATAGTTTTGGGTCATCAGCAAACACAGACCACTTCATAAAAACCAAGTGAAAAAATAAATTATATGTTATTATGAAAATTGTTAAAGAACTCTCACAAACAGCCATATCTAAGAAAATGTTAACTGCAATAGGACTGACAAATAGGGGGTTAGCCTGAAAATGTAAGGGAGCATACTGCAGACATGGTTTAATTTCGAAAAATTTTACTGCCATAACTGTTTTTTATTCACAGAACAGAAAGTTTGTATTGTGGTGAAAACTGCTTTCTGGACAATGCAAGTAATGTTGGCCATACACTCAGTCAATCAGAGTTGACGTTTGATCATCAATCTAAAAAACAAATTTTTTTATCCCGTCATTGCCCATTTATCTTGCAAAATAATCAGGCTAGAGGTTTGTGTAAACATCGCTGTAACAGCAGGTTCGTTACCCAATTTTTAGAATATCAAGAAAAAAAGTTATCGGACAATTCCTATTATATGTGTATGGCTAGGCTTTTCTATGACATACTGGATAAGTTAGGTAAAACCCATTTACTAAGCTGGCCATACACATGGGCTGATAACAGCAAATTGCATTTCATGGTGTACAGTAACATTGTAGTTATTTGTAAATCACCCAATGGAATCTGCAACAAGGTTGTGTATGTCACCAAATGTTGAACAAATTCATTGGAAAGTCTAATCTCTAGAATCCGTCTTTTCATTCCATACACCAGGGATTTCAAATGGTGCCTCCAGATGTTTGGAGACTACAACTCAGATTCCTCAGTACAGAGGAAAGCAGGGAATGCTGGGAGTTGTAGTTTTTGAAACATCTGGAGGGACGCAGTTCTGAGAATTCAATCCCTGCGCATACACCAATGCATACTTTGCCCCAAACCATCAGTGAACAAATACTGCTATTTAAGGTCAGTCTTTATTTAGGCTTATTTTATATTTACATGTAATTTGGCCTAATCGAATTGAATGGCATTTTACAGCAGGGTGCAATTTGGATGCTGTAGTTGACTATTAACAGAGGGTGCAGTCGTTTACATAGACCCTAGTAATATAGTGTCCAGGAATCAAATGGAGAAATGTATTTTAAATCCAGAATAAAGGGCTGTCAATTGTAATCAAAAATAAAAAAAACTTGTAATAAACTTACAAGGAAGTTCAGTAAGTAAAACAAAAAACTTTGATCTTTCTTTAGAATAGCGGTTGTAGGTTCTGCAACGTAATGCAGTGCAATGCACAACAATGCAATGCAAATCTTTCTAGGATACAGAATTGACCCAAACTGACTTAAAATGGTCCACAAACATTTATTTAGTGCAGAGAAATTCTAGATGGGCACTGCTCTGTGCATAAAAGAGCTCATACAGACGATGTGAGCAATGGTCACTTGTTGATCAAGACCAATGACACCCGCGCCAAGCTGATCATAGCCTCAAACATAGTACATTTTTGCCCAAAAAGTATATACATTTAGGGGTCTTGCCAGATTCTTAAGGCAGGTATACAAGGCCAATATTTCAGCTCTCTACGATTGGGCTAATAATATCGTTGCAGCAAAAATCGCAGCAGCCAAAATACGAGACAAATCTGATGATGACGAAAAATTACCAAAATATCTAGTCAAAGTTTAACTGACAAAGGTCAGCGACAAGGACTTAATAAAATTTATAAATATGGAGGTATGTTGAAGTCATGCATGACAGGAGAAGTGGGCACTATAGTGCCATATTGTTCCAACTAAATTTAAAACAAATTCACTTGTAGATGTTTTATTTCCCCCATAACTTAGTCAAAAGTCTAAATTGATTTGTACCAAAAAAAAAATGTTTTCATGACTTTTGATTTCTATTTCCCCCTTTGCTAGTGCACCTTCAAAGGGGGATGGGAATTCATTTTCCCAAGGGCCAAGTTAGAAACGGACCGTGATCGAGGGCCGGACCAAAGACTGAACTCAAACATGTTTTCTCACATAATTTTGATCTCATAAATAGCAGTAAAGTTAACAGGCATAGGTTTAGTAGCAGCAGGCTGGTCAAGAAAGCCAATGGGACCAGATGGGGTCCCTGGGCTGCACTTTCCCAGGTATGCTTTAAAGGGTTGGTAGTGCGCATCACAAAACAAATACTTGCAGTACAAAAGTGTTAAAATAGGCCATTATGCCAAATTAAAAAGGATAATCATGGACAATATACTTTCATACTCTTCTTCCCCATCTAGTTGTATTCAGGGTGAGGAATAAAAGCTAGTTAGTCACCCCTGGGCTTACTTAGCAAAAAAGGTATTAGCAAAAGAAGATTTTAAATGTTTCCTTTGTATGGCCACTCCAATTCCTCATTCAATCCTGTGACCTGACAAATAGAAAGATGCACTGTGCAAGAAGAGCTACTTCCTATTGGTCAGGCCATGGAATTGAAGGAGGAAGCCACATGAACAAAACTTTAAAGATTCTTTTTGCATTACAAGTTAAAACCAAGGATGAGGATCTAGCAATTTAGGTCCTCATCCTGGGTATTATTAAAGGTAGTTGGCAGCATGGAATTATTGTCTTTAATAACAGGCATTTTGGAATTGACCTTTAAATAGCTAAAATTAAATCAAACGAAATTCACATAGCCATGTAGCCATACAGACATAGCTATGTAGCTATACAGACATAGCCATGTAGCCATACAGACACAGCCATACAGACATAGCCATGTAGCTATACAGACATAGCCATGTAGCTATACAGACATAGCCAAACATACATAGCCATGTAGCCATACAGACATAGCCATATAGCTATACAGACATAGCCATGTAGCCATACAGACACAGCCATACAGACATCGCCATGTAGCTATACAGACATAGCCATGTAGCCATACAGATATAGCCATGTAGCTATATAGACATAGCCATGTAGCTATACAGACATAGCCATACAGACATAACCATGTAGCCATACAGACATAGCTATGTAGCCTTGCAGAGATAGCCATGTAGCCATAGAGACATAGCCACTATGTCTGATGGCACATGTTCAGTCTGTATGGCGATCGATCTTGCGAGTCTCTAGCTACATATGGCTATGGCTATATAGCTACATGGCTATATCGTTATGCTACATGGTATGTCTGTATAGCTACAGTGGATAGTCTGTATGGCTGGTCACTGTATGGCTACATGGCATGCGGTATAGCTAGCATGTGTATGTCTGATGCTTGTACATGATGCTATAGCTATGTTTGGTATGTCGTTATAGCGATTATCATGGCTATGTCGTATGCTACAGCTATGGTTGTATGCTGTGTCTGTTGGCTACACTGGCTCGTCTGTATAGCTACATAGCTATGTCTGTATGGCTACATGGCTATGTATGTATGGCTATGTCTGTATAGCTACATGGCTACAGTATGTTCTTAGGCTACATGGCTATGTTGTATAGATATGTCTGTATAGCTACATGGCTATGTACTGTATAGCTACATGGCTATGCTGCATAGCTACAGGCTATGTCTGCCATGGCTATATCTGTATGGCTACTACATGGCTATGTCTGTATGGCTACATGGCTATGTCCTATATGGCTATGTTTGTATGGCTATGTCTGTAAGCTAGATGGCTATGTCTGTATGGGCTACCTGGGTATGCCTGGATGGCTACATGGCTAGTTGATGCTCTGGCTATGCTGTATGGATAGTCTTTATGTACATGGCTATGTCTGAGCTAATGGCTATGTCTTATGCTACATGGCTATGTCGTATGGCTATGGTCTGTATGGCTAATGGCTATGTCTGTATGCTAGCATTGCTATGTCTGTATTGCTATGTCATGCAGGTAGGCTACCTGTGCATGTCTGTATAGTACATGATGCGTGCATGACATGCTATGTATTATTAGGCTCAACATGTTGCTAGCGCTTGGCCAGTTAATTCTATCATGTCTGCGTATGCCTAGTATGCATGGCTATGTATGCATGGATCCCTATATCTGTATGGCTACATGGCTTCATGTCTGTATGTGTACATGGTATGTCGGTTATGGCTATTTTGGTGGCTATCGTGTCTGTATAGCTACTAGTGCTATGTCTGCTATAGCTACTATGGTGATGCTCGCTCGTTCATGGTCATGTCCTTATTATGTACTGGCTATGTCTGTATAGCTACATGGCTATGGTCTGTACTGGCTACAGTGGCTATTCTAGTATCATCCTGTGATATGCGGTCTTATGCTATATCTACGATGATTGATGTCTGAAGACTGGCATATGGCTATGTGTGATAGCTACATGGTATGCTGTATGGCTATGTCTGATTGATACAATGAGCCAATGTATGTCATGTGGACTATGATGTATAGTTACATGGCATGTCTGTATGGCTATGTCTGTATTAGTTACATGGGTATGTCTGTATAGCTTACATGGCTATGTCTGTATGGACTATAATGTGCTATGTGCTGTATAGCTACATGGCTATGTCTGTATAAGCTAGTCTGGCTATTGTCTGTATGGCTTGTCTGTATATGACATGTATGTCTGTATGTCTATGTCTGTTATAGCTACATGGTCAGGTCTGTATGGCTTTGTCTGGTATAGCTACATGGCTATGTATGTCTGTTATAGCTACATGGCATATGTTTGTAGGGCGTCTATGTGTATAGACACATGGCTATGTTGTATGGCTTTGTCTGTATAGCTACATAGCAGTATGTCTGTTATGGGTATGTCTGTATAGCTACATGGCTATCGTATGTATGGATGTGCTGTTATAGTACATGGCTAGTCTGTATGCTACATGACTATGTATGTATGGCTTGTCTGTATAGCTACAGGCTAGTCTGATTGGCTATGTCTGTATAGCACATCGAATGTTCTTGGCTTGTCTGATAGCTCATGGCTATGTCTGCTAAGATTATCGTGGCTAGGTTTGTATGGCTATGGTCTGTAGGGTAATCTGTATGCTTGTCTGATAGCTATATGGCAAGTCTGTATAGCTATATGGCAAGTTGTATAGCTATGGGCTGTGTGGGCAATTATTGCTGTGTGGCTCTATGTCTGTGTGGCAAATGGCAAAGGTGGGTGGCTATGTGCTTGTGGCATTGCTGTATTATGATATGGCTATGTCGTTAGCTGGGCTATGTCCGTGAGGCAATGCTGTGGCTCTATGGCGTGTGGCAATGGGTTTAGATATGAATAGGCTGTTAGCCGTTGCATAGCACATGGCTAGGTTGTTGGCTATGTCTGTATAGCTACATGGACTAGGTCTGTATGGCTATGTCTGTTAAGCTACATGGTAGGTCTGTATGGCTATGTCTGTATAGTTAATATGCTAGTCTGTGGCTTTGGGAAATTGTATCTTGACACCAGAGTAGGTAATGTGCCGTTTTGAGCACAAAGTACTTATACTATTGAGGCCCCACCAGAGAGAAAAAACTGTCAGCTCTGTGTAGCCAAAAAGGCAAGTACCAGTAGGTTAGGACCCAGGTAAAGAAAGCAACCTTGACGTGGTACGGGCTTAAAAATAATTTGGCAACATATTGAATAATTGCTTTATTTTCCAGGGTTTAGCGGGCGTTTTGTAGCACTAACCTTATGGAGGTATCCAATATGCAATTAGAATGTTTGTGCACTACAATTCTATTTTATGTATGGCTATGTCTGTAGCTACATAGCTAGTGGCAATTGCTGTGTGGCTCTATGGCTGTGTGGCAAACTGGTATGGCTGTGTGGCTACATGGCTATGTCTGTATGGCTATGTCTGTATAGTTACATGGCTATGTCTGTATAGCTACATGCGCTATGTCTGTATGTCTATGTCTGTATGGCTACATGGCCATGTTGTATAGCACATGGCTAGGTCTGATAGCTACATGCTATGTTCATAGCTACATGGCTATGTCTGTATAGCTAAATGGCTATGTCTGCATGGCTATATCTGTATAGCTAGATGGCTATGTCTGTATGGCTACATGGGTATGTCTGTATGGCTACATGGCTATGTCTGTATAGCTACATGGCTATGTCTGTATGGCTACATGGCTATGTCTGTATGGCTAAATGGCTATGTCTGTATGGCTATGTTTGTATAGCTACATTGCTATGCCTGTATGGCTATGTCTGTATTGCTACATGGCTATGTCTGTATGGCTATGACTGTATAGCTACATGGCTATGTCTGTATAGTTACATGGCTATGTCTGTATAGCTACATGGCTATGTCTGAGGTCCCATGGCTATTCTGTAAGCTCAGGTATGTCTGTATAGCTACATGCTTTTTGTATGGCTATGTCTGTATATCTACATGGCTTGTATGGCTATCTTAAGCTCATGGCTGTCGTATGGCTTTGTCTGTATAGCTACATGGCTATGTCTGTATAGCTACATGACTATGTATGTTGGCTCATGTCTGTATAGCTACATAGCTATGTCTGTATGGCTATGTCTGTATAGCTACATGGCTATGTCTGTATGGCTTGTGGCTTAGCTACTGCCTAGTCGTATAGCTACATGACTATGTAGTATGGCTATGTCTGTATAGTACATGGCTATGTCTGTATGGCTATGTCTGTATAGCTACAAGGCTATGTCTGTATAGCTACACTGACTAGTATGTATGGCTTGTCTGTAAGCTACAGGCTATGTCTGTATAGCTAATGGCTATGTTTGTAGGCTATGTCTGATGGCTATATCTGTATGGCTATGTTTATAGCAATATGGAAATGTCTGTAATAGCTATATGGCAATGTCTGTATAGCTATGGCTGTGTGGCAATATTTGCTGTGGCTCTATGGCTGTGTGGCAACTGGCAATGGCTGGGTGGCTATGGCTGTGTGGCAATGGCTGTATTATTATATGGCTATGTTTTGTATAGCTACAGGGCTATGTCCGTGAGGCAATTGCTGTGTGGCTCTTTTATGTTTGCTTGCCTGTGTGGCATATGGCTGTATTAGTATATGACTATGGCTGTATGGCATGTCTGCATAGCTACATGGCTAGTCTGTATGCTATGTCTGTATAGCTACATGATAGGTCTGTATGGCTATGTCTGTATAGCTACATGGAGGTCTGTATGGCAGGTCGTATGTATTATGCTATGTAGGCTTTTTAGCCCTATGTTGGCTGTTTGGGAAATTGTACTCACCCAAGTTAGGTCATCGTATGCTTGAGCAAAGTATTTATACTAGGACACAAAACTTAGAGTACACCTAGCTTGACGGGTTAAAAAATGCAGGGATACGGTTCACGGCGCTACATTGCAATAGTTGCAATCTATATACATGTCGGCTTTACGTTACTTACATAATCACGGCCACAGGTGAAATGGTCAGCACATGTGCCAAAGAAGTACAGTAGGGTGGCCAGTTAAGAGCACTTCACTTGACTGGGTAAAATATTTGGACGTATTGAAATCGATTCTTTGGTACCCAGGGTTTGCAGGATGTTGTAGCACTAAGCCTTATGGAGTAGCCAATATGCAATTAGAATTGTTTGGCACTACACTTTATTTATGAATGGCTAGTCTGTATAGCTACAGCATGTGATTGCTGTGCCATGGCTGCGTGGCAATGGCAAGGCTGTGTGCAAATGGCTATGGATGTGGCTATGGGTACTTAGTATTGGCTATGGCTGTATGCTTTGTCTGTATTATCTGTTGATCAATAGATCAACTGGACTTAAAGTTTAGTTCTGAAGACGTTTCGCTAGTCTCTGACGGCTTTCTCAATTCAGATGACTTGTACAAGAATCGTGTCAATATGTCCCTGGAAATCCCAATTAGCATATCACAGCCAAGTGTAAGAGCGTGATTGGATAATGGCTAAGAGTGTCACAGGAACACCCAGAGTAATTGTCAAAACAGCATTGTACATGGCAGACGTTGCCTATGTTAACATTACAATCTTTAAGATATGTCCTTTCCTTAAGATGCAGTACACGGCTGAGTCCTGACCCTGGCCCAGCACAGAAGAGCCAATTCTTCGGGTCAGAACTCAGCCGTGTACCTGCATCTTAAGGATAAAGGACATACCTTTGAAGATTGTAATGTTAACATATTGGCAAAGGAACGTGACTGGTTCAGAGAGGTGTTAAGGAGGCCTTTATGTGAAAATAAAGAACCAAGACTAAATAGAGGTGGGGGTTCGACACCACTGTCTGCCATGTACAATGCTGTTTTGACACCTTACTCTGGGCGTTCCTATAACACCTCTTACCACTATCCAATCACGCCGTTAACACTTGGCTGTGATATGCTAATTGGGATCTTCCAGGGTTACATAATTGCCACAGATTCTTGTACAAGTCATTCTGAATTGAGAAAGCCAGTCGATGACTAGACGAACGTCTTCAAGATCTAAACTTCAGTCCAGTTGATCTAATTGGATACAACAGAATATACCATGACCTGGATGAATGAGAACCTTCCAAGCACTTTGTCTGTATTGTGATATTGGCTAGTCTGTAGGCTTTGTCTGTATTGTATGTGGCTATGTCTGCATGGCTATATGGTTATGGCTGTATGGCTATATGGCTATGTTTGTATGGCTATGGCTGTATTGTATATGGCTATGTCTGCATGGCTGTATGGCTATGGCTGTATGTGTTATATGGCTATATCTGAAGCATGGCTATGGCTGATTGTTATATGGCTATGTCTGCATGGCTATATGGCTATGGCTGTACTGTTATATGGCTATGTCTGCATAACTCTATGGATATGTCTTTATGGCTATATGGATATGGCTGTAAGGATGCAGGTAAAGTAAAGCTGCCTGTAACTTTACATTATTTATGTTTCCTTTAATATATAAACCTTCTTTTTCTACCATAGCAATACAAGTTTTTGACACTTTAAAGTCACTTATTATTGTAACCAGAACACTTAAGGTCGAGTGGTGTTTACTAAAAGATTTATATTCATTATGGAAAGTGGGGCTGGGAATGGGTTATAGCTGCATGATACTAAGGTGATCGCTTTCATACTTTACTTCTGCCCTGCGTTAAGCACTTGTGGTCCTGTAACGCGATACGGGAGATTATCGGGATATTGGAGCAGGCAGGTTGGAGACACCGGGGAGAAAGTCACCTAACAGATATGGCTGTGCAGGGGGGGGGGGCTTGGAACAACAGAGGCAAACTTGCCCAAGCTATACTTAAAAACTGAATACAAGTGAAAAAATATAGACAGAGAAATTCTGACAAAGATTTTGATAGATGATAGAAAATAGATAGAGATAGATAACTATAGTTGGCTAACAGATATAGATGACACACGATAGATATAGATAGATAGATTACTATAGATGGCTAAGGCTGGGTCACACCAGCCAATATTTTTGTCCCGACCGTCCGATTCAGGGCACAATCGGCTGGTGTGGGCGGGCACCCACGACCAGACACGATCAGGCATGACGGAAAATTCCGATCAATCGTGTGGTTCCCTATGATCCGACATGTTTTCGACCCACACACGGGTCTTTTTAAGTGTATGCAAACACTAGTAAGTGGAAATCAGATAAAACCCCACAAAAACCACCCCTTCCCTTCAATTGGCCAGAGGCCATGTCCATCACAAAAGTCCAATAAGGTCCATGTAACATATCAAAACCACCACCATGGGGCGATGCCGTGTGAGCGGCTGTGAACAACTGTTAAACACATCTTGGTGCAAAAAAAAAAAAAATAAAAGAAATTGCAGAGCGTGTTTCCTTCTAGTAAGCTCTTCAATGAAGTGTACAGTATCACATATAAAACTATATATACATATAATCAGTAGGTACCAACTCTAACCGTAAGCATTATACTTAGCCATTTATTATCGTTGGTACTGTGACAACTTTCAGACATAGGGGTTCCTGGGGGAACACAAAAGACATTATGAATAATGTGACTATACAGTTTACAGCGATATAAAAAGGTTGACAGACCAACAGTCATTGAGTCCTAACCTTTTAATCCAAATGCCCTCAGTTTGCAGTAACATTTTAGTTAAATCACCACCTCTTAGTGGTAGTCTTACTTTAGCAATATACACCAGCTGTAATTGTGAAACATGTGTTTCTTTTCTGCAAAGTGTTTGGATACAGAAGTATCAGTATGAGTGTTACTTGCATAGTTTCTGATGTTACATTTGTGTTCTTGTATGCGTGTTTTGGCTGACCTGCCTGTTTGTCCCACATAGACTTGCCACATGGGCATTTCAACATATAAATGACTGCTTTGGTTTCGCAAGTGGCGTATTTTTCATGGGTATTTTATGACCCATGGTGGGGTGGTGATATGGGTACCTCCTATTATACTACTGCAACAATTGCAGTTCATACACGGAAATGTTCCTTTTCATTTAGTATTTTGGGGGTTTTGATGATTACGCTGCAGGTAGAGGGACACCAATCTGTCTTCAATGTTTTTAACCGCGTTTGTAACAGAACCCTATGGGGTTTGAAACAGATGCCTGTGAAGATGGGCCAGGTCTTTTTAGGACATTTTCAATGAAATGGCTCTGTTGATGTATATGGACACAAACGTTAGGTTTTTAATGGCGTGCCTTTATTTTTGGTTGACCGTAGTTGTTCTCTGGTGAGGGTGGCCGTATGATTGCAGCTCTTGAATGATGTTTTGTTACCCCTCGTTGTGAACCTGTCATTTAGTTTGGAAGCTGCTGCCGTACTCTGGTCAGTGGAGATTATTCTTTTAGCCCTCATGTATTGGCCTTTCGGTATACCCCTGAATAATTTGGGGATTGTGGAAACTGCTGGCATGTAGTAAATGTTCCTGTCAGTTGGTTTCCTGTAAAGGCTGGTAATTATTTTAGAATTCTCATTTTGAGGAGTACGTCTAAGTAAGGCATTGCAGTTTGTGAGGTGTTGTGAGTGAATTTAAATCGATCAGTGTACCCTGTTCGCTTCCTTGCTCCTTGTTCCCAGTTCCCTGTGTAGATGATCACAGATGAGTAATGATAGATAGGATAGATAGATAACTATAGATAGGACTAAACAGTATAGAGATACATCAGATAGATAGATATAACTATAGATGGCAACAGATATAGATGATTACACAGATATAGATAGATAGAAAGACAGATAGATAGATAATAGATAGATAGACAGACAGATAGATAGATAGATAACTATAGATGGCTAAAGATAAGATGTATACACAGATATATAGATAGATAGATAGACAGACAGACAGATAGATAATAGATAGACAGATAGGAGAGATAGATAACTATAGATGGCTAACAGTTATAGATGATACACAGATAGATAGATAGAATAGATAAATATAGATGGCTAACAGGATATAGATGATACACAGATATATAGATAGATAGATAGACAGACAGATAGCTATGATAGACGCATAGATAGACAGACGGACGGATAGATAGATAACTATAGATGGCTAACAGTTAGATGATACACAGATAGATAGATAGAAATAGATAACTATAGATGGCTAACAGATATAGATGATACACAGATTAGATAGATAGATAGATAGATAGACAGATAGCTATAGATGCAGACAGATAGATAGACAGACGGACGGATAGATAGATAACTATAGATGGCTAACAGTTATAGATGATAACAGATAGATAGATAGAAATAGATAACTATAGATGGCTAACAGATAGAGATGATACACAGATATATATAGATAGAGACAGACAGGACAGACAGATAGATAGATAGATAGATAGATAATCATAGATGGCTAACAGTTACAGATGATACACAGATAGATAGAGATAAATAACTATAGATGGATAACATATAGATGATACAGTGATTATAGATATATAGATAGAGTTAATATGACAATGACTAAGGGCTAGGCCACACTTGCACTATTTTTTGCACGTTGTGCGTGTTTGCACACGCATTTTGCACTTGTGATTGCACACGCCAAAATGGAATGCAAAATTCCCGCAATTTCAGATGCGCGCGCGATTGTGCATACATTTCTGTTTTAGTAACCCATTGTTTCACCATTTTTGGTGGCGTTAATGCATGCGTTTCCAAACGGAAACGCCAAATCGCATGCACAAACCAAAAACGCACAGAATTGCGCACCACAATTGCGTGCGATAATGCTTGCGATTGCGTGTGCGATTTGGTGTGTTGTAGTGAGGCCTCAGCCTAACAGCCTCTGTAAAAACCCAAAAAAAACCCAAAATAATCAGCAGTTAAGACAAACTTGCAGAAAAAAATGGCATCTAGACAAAACAACTTTTTTCGGACCGTTCCCACGTGCTTATATTTACTATGCCTTTACCAATGTGCCCTTATATATGATGACAGCTGATTTATGTGTTTTGTGTCCACTTTCCTGTTCCTATGATCAACACAAATAATCCTTAACACTACAACTGTGCAAATGGCACATTTTGGATAATAGAATGTGGTCAATCAATCACGCAAAGTGGTTATGAAGAAAGTGCTACAAAATCAGTTATTTGAAACATTGGGCATATTAAACAAACAGCTTTATTCCTGTGTTTTGGCAACACTGTAGGTTTTTTTATATAAAGAAAAGTTCAGCTGCAAAAACAGAAACAAATGCAGTTGTAGAACACACATACAGTTAAAAGATACACCTGTTTTTAAAAAGTTTTATTAAAAATGTATCTTTACAGGTCACAATTTGAAAGTTACCGGTAGGTGAAAATTGATAAATAGGATAATCTGAATGGGTAGTCTTCAGTGTTAAGTGAGGCATTCTGATTAAATGTAAAAACTAGTACATGAAGTAATTAAGGAAGAGTGGGGGGTGGGGATTGAGAAATTCTGATTCAGAAGACAAAAAGAGAAGCTATTACAACAGAGGATGGATTTTTACAAAGAATGAGGACGTTTGGTTTTGGACATCTGGCTACACTGTTGTAATCTCTACAGAGATTTTTTTTCCTTACAGGGAACATATATACAGTCCAAAAGACTTAGCCTGGGTGATACTATAAGATGCCAGAAATACAAATATGGAGGATATAGAGCACTCCCAAAGGACATTATAACATGTTTATTAGTGGTAAACAGGTATATTATATATATATAGTATATATATATATATATATATATTAAATATATATTATAATATAGCTTACCTCCCTATGAATTAAAGGTCTGTACAGCAGCTATTTAAAATGGTGTGTTTATTGTCCCTTTATATACTGTAAAATGGTATATTCAAAATAGCAGATTCATTCCTTTTTTTTCATGGTTATTTTTTTATGTTATTTTCTAATATTTAAAGCAAGAATGCAACTTAAAGGAAGCTATAAACTATGAAGAAAATCATTTTTTAACTAATTACACCGTAATATGGATTAATTACACCAATATTAAATCTGATTTTTTTCCCCCTCTCTTCCTTATCTCTTGGTTTGTTTTGTTTTTTTTTTAAAGAGGGCGGGCACAGCTAGTCAGTAATAGAATTATCAATCCCCAGCCCCTCCCCCTGGCACACTACATGTAGAAACTATCCATTCTATAAAAGTAAGCTTATTGCTCTGTCCACTGCATGGCTAATTGATTCAGCATTAAGATCAGGAAAAGGAATAAGCATTATCGTTTCCTGTGCTCTTTCTGTGCAGATAAACCCAATTACAAAGCCGCCACACACACACAACTTAACACCCTACAGCTAAAAGAAAATCTGCTTGAATCAAGAAGTTATTTTAGCTCCCATGCTGCTTACCTTCTATTGCAATCATTTTTACTTTCATTTTCACTATAAAAACAAATCACTGGTGAATGGGGGCACAGATCATCTTTACTGCACATGCTCCACACTTTAGTTGGAGGGGGTGGATACAAAGAGAGGAGACATGCTACATATCTAGGAGTGGCTGAACAGGACATGAGGAGATTCGTGACAGGGAGCACTGAGAGCAAAAAGGGATCAAGTTCCAGACAGTGCTAAAAATAGAAAAACGATAAGGCAGTTTAGTGTCTCTTCAAGATTATAGAAAAATAAAGACTACAAACATATAAGATTATAACTACAACTACAATATATTCTACATATAAGCAGGATACCATTACACAATAACACAGTAAAGTAGTAATGGAGGTTGAATAAAGACATTTTCATCTAGTCCAACCTTTATAGCCTATTCTTTAACTCTACCTAAAAGTTGATCCAGAGGAAAGCAAAACAAACCTTTTCGGATCCAATGCAATTGAAAAGAATCCCTGGATTAATTAGTTAAAACATGTAAAACCAGAAGTGGTGTATGATTCTTTTAAAGTTGAAAGAGGGACACAGGATAGAGAATAGTAATACACACTAGATACGATCGATTTTGTTAATTTTTTTGAAATAGCCAAATTCCTTTTTACTTCTTCTTTCCCTTCTTTTATTTTGGACTGTCCTCTTCCCAAGAAATTTGGTATATATATGGTGACACAAGGTAGAAGTGTACTATTACCTTGCTATGGAATCTAACAGAAGCATTACCCTGCTATAAGGAATTTCGGAACTTATTTTCCTATTAATTATAATGGGTCAAATCCCAAACATGAATTTCCAAGTTTCGGAATTGTATTGAAGACAATAGAGTAGTTGTACGTGCCACTCCAAGGCAAACAAGCCTGTATGTACTGGCCAGTATCCGGAGGTGCATAAACCATGCGGTCTTCAACCGCCGTATCATGTAAAGCACCACAGGCGGCACCTCTGGTTACAAACAAAAACTTTATTCACACAAACAAGTATTTATGTCTTAGTACATTGGATTACGTACTAATGTCTCATGCATGTTATAGTATTTTGAATGAGGTAACATTAGTAACATTTGGGGCCAAGAAGGCATTTTTTTTATGATCACAAAAAACACACCCCACACAGATATAGGTACACACACTAACTCCTACACATCCGCCTCCAAATTCCATGCCAACCACACTAAACCATGGAAAAGTTATTTTTATGGCCTAAAGTGCAAATACTTACCCCTCACACCACAAAGACACAGGTACACACATCTACTGATACACCCCAACACCCAACCCACCCTTGTGTTTCCATGTCATCCACCCTAAATCTGAAGTTAGTTTTGCAGTCACAAACACAAAACACATAGCATATTATTGAGTTTTAACCTGCCGCACCGACACAAACATTCTATTCCAAAATGTAGCCTTTCAGCCAAATGTTTAAACTTAACCCTCTCTCTAATTAACATTTAAATTTTTCTCCTTAGAAAAAGATCCATGTTGGACTAAACATGTACTCCATTTAGGATAAGATTTCCCCATGATTATACTTTACAGGCATATAATTGCAGAAAAACTAGTCAATTTAACAAAAAATGCCAATGCTTTATCCATTTAAGAAAAAAAAAAAGAAACCCCCTTAACTAGTGTTGATTGAAAGTGATGAATCAAAACAAAAGAGACAAATCCGAACAAATGGCTGGAAGAAAGATTACAATGTGTACAATGGGATTTATCATTATTAGGAGGTTGCTTACTTATTTATCTTTGCTTTTCTTAGTAAAGTTACCAGTTCAAAGCACAGTGAGGGAGCTTGGAGACTATTATCTTTACCAAATTGAGCTGCTTACAGCTGCTTATAGCAGATCATTGAGTAATCATGAGGAAACCCCCACTATCAAAGAAACAATAAATAAACTATCTCTTTGTTGTTATGTAACAATTAACTAGAACATCTCAAAACATAGTGATTTATTACTTAACGATATGTCTCCGATGTATGCACATCTTTTTTGTATAAGCTCTTCTTGGGTACAAAGCTTAACATTTCTACTTTACGTTAAAAAAGTAGGCAAATGCTAAAACATAGATGATTAAAATAAAGTCTGGCCATGCTTTTAACCTGCAGAGCCAATCATTTGTTATTTACTGCAGTAAACTTTTGCATATTTATAGCATCAGCCTTTTCCCTCTAAGGTTAGGTACACATGGCCATATACTTTTGCCCCAGGCTAGTCGCTTGCCACTCTTGAGCAGTGGCCAGGGCGAAATATGTCAGCACACATACAACCATATCGCATGTGTATTTCCCCAGGCATTAGATTCTATATGACTAACATGGTACAATATCATAACTCCAAAATTAAATTTTTTAAGAAATCTGACACAAGTAACAATTCCCTTAAATTTCTTGACTTTAAACAACTTTTATCTATTATAGCACTAAATGCCAAATTTAAAAGGCATGGGTTGATTTCTTTCAACTGTTTAATCTGATTTCATCAAATCAGATAAAAAAAAATCGACCCATGTGTGCCTTCCATTGGATAGATTGCCCTGCGCAATCAGGTAATAAAGGTAAGCTGATCAGAAATGTAAGAAATGTTCCAATGATCCCATAACTGGAGAGAATGTCATGCTGTCATAACAAATGCTCATACACACTGTGCGTTGAATGTTCTATGACTACACTATGACTGGAAACTTCCAGTGTAGGATTTTTTTTGCAAAATCTGAGAATATTCTTGATTTTTTTGCAAGACACTGTATATTAATAATCAATAAAAATAATGAAATAACAATGCTGCGAAGTCATGTCCAATTTCCAAAACCAGCATGAGAAATAAAAGCATTCCTTTTTAAAAGGGCATATAGGTTTTTGGTGCGGCGCAAAACAAAAGTATCTTTTTAATTTTCATGGGTCAAGTTTACGGTTTATACAATTTACAGTCTGTAAGAACCAGAAAGAGATAACCAGGTACAGATCTTATTTAGCTTTCATTGTCTAAATCAAATCAGATGAGTCCTGATATTTTTTTTGCCTTCAAAGAGGTGTGGTGAGCATGGTTTATTTTATGAACTGCTGTCCAGGAGCTAGGACAGAGCACAAATGAGTGATCAAATATATCCAAGATGGGGTAGGAAGCAGTTTTCCACACATAAAAAGTGGAACCAATATTTATTAATACAGGAATAAAAAGAATGAAAGCTAGGAACACAGTGATTGAAAACAGATTAGGCTTTACATCTGCACATTATATCATGCACAAAACCGCATCGCAAACTGTAACTTTTGTTCACAAAGATGATTTGAAATAATAATAATCTGTCTACTACTAACCTTGAGATTAGTACTGTAAAACCAAAAGCTAGTTTCAACCAAAAGTATTCAACCAACATAGTCATTCATATCTGTGAATGTCTATTAAATCTAATAAAATATTAGAACACAAGCATGTTTAAGTAGAATAGGCGGGTTAACATTCTACTAAAAAATCCTGATTGGGACACACTTTCTAACCCATTAAATTGGTAGGTATGGACATGTCAAAAATCATGGCATTTAATGGCCTGCACATTGGACTTCCCGGTTGTCTGCAAGTTGTATTCCTAATCAACAGACTACCGATCAGTTTATCAGTTAGTAATCTTTCAATCAGAATAACTGTGCCCTTAGTAGAGGGTGGTTGTCCAACCCAATGGATAAATAAACAACGCCGGACCAAATGGCCACACATAGCAGTCAGGAGATTCCCCTTCCACTTGTCTACAAGCCTTAACATGTGTAATAAAGTTAACATACACTTTTTAATTCCAGTGACGTGCGACAGTTATTCATAGAAACAAAACGAAAATAAGAGGAATACCAATTTTTTGTTTTAAATCATATTACAGACATTTACATATACACAGTATCTGGAATGTTGATACATGCCTATTTGCACAATGATGCCAGGTTAAACCTCTTTACATACTTTTATGACTAGCTGTTGTCCGTCTCTTATAATGAGATATGGTGACTGGTATTGTAATTGCTATCTTTATGTCCTCTAGGCTACTAATTGACTAACAAACTTTGAATAAAGAATAGTGCAATCTATTTGCATTCCTTAAAGCTAATACCTAACCGCTATTGTTTCATGTAAAGCAAATCATTATTTCATGTCTAGAGGCTGCTCTGTGCTCTAATTTTTTTGTAGTTCAGCAACTTTTTGGCAGACGGCAAAAAAATCTGAAATCAAACAGTTAATATCTGCATGTAGTTCTGTTTATTTAAAAAGTCTCATACACAACAGATTTTTTAAAATTAAATTAACCCATAAACAGTACAATTTTCAAGTAAACATTGACTTTGTAGAATTTAAAGCAACTCGCAAACTAAACTGTTTAATTGATACACTGAGATTTTTCACTTTTAGGACCTATGGTAAATGACCAAAATATCAGCCCTTAAACCAGCTGTTGACCCAACCCCAATTACCATTTAATCCCAGAATTCCGGCATCTATCGGGACAGAAAGAAATTTCTAGCCTAAGGTACGTCAACAGTATGAATCTTACTGGGTGTACCCAGCTAAAGGTGTGAGGACCTGAAATGCTAGTATTGGGTTATTATTGGTGGACAGGGAGGAGGGTGTTTGGAGTTGTCCTTAATATTGTAAAAAATGAAAACAGTTGTCAAGTAATGTAGGTTGAATAAAGACATTTTTCCATCAGTCCAATCTTTGTTTCTTCCTGACTGGCAACGGCAAATATCCCAGTATAGGTATTAATACCAGTTATTCTCATATGTTTTAGTTACATATCCAGCCCACTTTTAAATCTTTTCAATGCACTTTCCATTACCACACCTGCTGGTAGGCAGTTCCACATTTTTACAGTTCTTTTAGAAAACCTTTTCTAAATGACATGAGATGAAACTTCTTTTTTCTAATCTGGTCACATGACTACAATGTCCGCCAGGTTGAAAACATTAAGTGTTTAAAGCAATAATTAAACATTTTCTAGCAACCTCTAACAAATTTTATCTAGAGATGCGATTAGGGTTAATTTTGAAGGTTCGCCAGGCTTTTTAACCAAATCCTAACATGTTGGAAAGTATTGGAGACCAGTTTCCCTTTAAAGATGTTCACAAGTCCTCTGATATAATCTATTGATGAAGAATACACACAGAAAGTTTATTATATGGCCCATATATACGGAAAACAGTCCTGACTTGTCTAATCTGCCTGTACTGCCAAGCCCCCATTCCACTTACTATTTTAGTTGTCCTTCTTTGAACTCCTTACACTTCCAAGATGTCCCTTATGTATATGGGATTCCAAAATTGCATTGCATATTTCAAATGAAGGCTTACCAGTGCTTTGTATTATTTTTTGCCCTTAAATCTATTCCCCATTTATACAAGACATATCTTGCTAGCTACTAACCGTGGTTGTCTGGCATGTTTGTCCAATCTGCTAAAACCATAAATCTTTTTTTTTTCCTATTGAAATTCACTTAGCACCGAGTGATTTATGGTGTGAGGTGAAACAAGGATTGTTAAACCCCAATTCAAATTGACATTCATCTGCCATTCTGCTGTCCATTTTGATAATTTATCTAGGTCTACTTGCAGCAATTGCACATCATAAGAGGTTTCAAAGCTTTGAATAGTTTTGGGTCATCAGCAAACACAGACCACTTCATAAAAACCAAGTGAAAAAATAAATTATATGTTATTATGAAAATTGTTAAAGAACTCTCACAAACAGCCATATCTAAGAAAATGTTAACTGCAATAGGACTGACAAATAGGGGGTTAGCCTGAAAATGTAAGGGACGCATACTGCAGACATGGTTTAATTTCGAAAAATTTTACTGCCATAACTGTTTTTTATTCACAGAACAGAAAGTTTGTATTGTGGTGAAAACTGCTTTCTGGACAATGCAAGTAATGTTGGCCATACACTCAGTCAATCAGAGTTGACGTTTGATCATCAATCTAAAAAACAAATTTTTTTATCCCGTCATTGCCCATTTATCTTGCAAAATAATCAGGCTAGAGGTTTGTGTAAACATCGCTGTAACAGCAGGTTCGTTACCCAATTTTTAGAATATCAAGAAAAAAAGTTATCGGACAATTCCTATTATATGTGTATGGCTAGGCTTTTCTATGACATACTGGATAAGTTAGGTAAAACCCATTTACTAAGCTGGCCATACACATGGGCTGATAACAGCAAATTGCATTTCATGGTGTACAGTAACATTGTAGTTATTTGTAAATCACCCAATGGAATCTGCAACAAGGTTGTGTATGTCACCAAATGTTGAACAAATTCATTGGAAAGTCTAATCTCTAGAATCCGTCTTTTCATTCCATACACCAGGGATTTCAAATGGTGCCTCCAGATGTTTGGAGACTACAACTCAGATTCCTCAGTACAGAGGAAAGCAGGGAATGCTGGGAGTTGTAGTTTTTGAAACATCTGGAGGGACGCAGTTCTGAGAATTCAATCCCTGCGCATACACCAATGCATACTTTGCCCCAAACCATCAGTGAACAAATACTGCTATTTAAGGTCAGTCTTTATTTAGGCTTATTTTATATTTACATGTAATTTGGCCTAATCGAATTGAATGGCATTTTACAGCAGGGTGCAATTTGGATGCTGTAGTTGACTATTAACAGAGGGTGCAGTCGTTTACATAGACCCTAGTAATATAGTGTCCAGGAATCAAATGGAGAAATGTATTTTAAATCCAGAATAAAGGGCTGTCAATTGTAATCAAAAATAAAAAAAACTTGTAATAAACTTACAAGGAAGTTCAGTAAGTAAAACAAAAAACTTTGATCTTTCTTTAGAATAGCGGTTGTAGGTTCTGCAACGTAATGCAGTGCAATGCACAACAATGCAATGCAAATCTTTCTAGGATACAGAATTGACCCAAACTGACTTAAAATGGTCACAAACATTTATTTAGTGCAGAGAAATTCTAGATGGGCACTGCTCTGTGCATAAAAGAGGCTCATACAGACGATGTGAGCAATGGTCACTTGTTGATCAAGACCAATGACACCCGCGCCAAGCTGATCATAGCCTCAAACATAGTACATTTTTGCCCAAAAAGTATATACATTTAGGGGTCTTGCCAGATTCTTAAGGCAGGTATACAAGGCCAATATTTCAGCTCTCTACGATTGGGCTAATAATATCGTTGCAGCAAAAATCGCAGCAGCCAAAATACGAGACAAATCTGATGATGACGAAAAATTACCAAAATATCTAGTCAAAGTTTAACTGACAAAGGTCAGCGACAAGGACTTAATAAAATTTATAAATATGGAGGTATGTTGAAGTCATGCATGACAGGAGAAGTGGGCACATATAGTGCCATATTGTTCCAACTAAATTTAAAACAAATTCACTTGTAGATGTTTTATTTCCCCATAACTTAGTCAAAAGTCTAAATTGATTTGTACCAAAAAAAAAATGTTTTCATGACTTTTGATTTCTATTTCCCCCTTTGCTAGTGCACCTTCAAAGGGGGATGGGAATTCATTTTCCCAAGGGCCAAGTTAGAAACGGACCGTGATCGAGGGCCGGACCAAAGACTGAACTCAAACATGTTTTCTCACATAATTTTGATCTCATAAATAGCAGTAAAGTTAACAGGCATAGGTTTAGTAGCAGCAGGCTGGTCAAGAAAGCCAATGGGACCAGATGGGGTCCCTGGGCTGCACTTTCCCAGGTATGCTTTAAAGGGTTGGTAGTGCGCATCACAAAACAAATACTTGCAGTACAAAAGTGTTAAAATAGGCCATTATGCCAAATTAAAAAGGATAATCATGGACAATATACTTTCATACTCTTCTTCCCCATCTAGTTGTATTCAGGGTGAGGAATAAAAGCTAGTTAGTCACCCCTGGGCTTAACTTAGCAAAAAAGGTATTAGCAAAAGAAGATTTTAAATGTTTCCTTTGTATGGCCACTCCAATTCCTCATTCAATCCTGTGACCTGACAAATAGAAAGATGCACTGTGCAAGAAGAGCTACTTCCTATTGGTTCAGGCCATGGAATTGAAGGAGGAAGCCACATGAACAAAACTTTAAAGATTCTTTTTGCATTACAAGTTAAAACCAAGGATGAGATCTAGCAATTTAGGTCCTCATCCTGGGTATTATTAAAGGTAGTTGGCAGCATGGAATTATTGTCCTTTAATAACAGGCATTTTTTGGAATTGACCTTTAAATAGCTAAAATTAAATCAAACGAAATTCTAGAGAGCGATAAGCATGGGGGCGAAAAAACCAGACAGAGGAGAAAGACTCCCAAGATTAGAGAAAAAAAAAGGAAAGAAAGGAAACAAAACTAATAGGGCTAGAGAAAAGGACAAAGTATAAAAAAAAGAAGAAAAATACGAGTAAAATAAATATACGAAAAACCCCCATACCACTCTCAATTCTTTATAAGTGACATAGCAAAAAATCGTAGAGAGGGACAGAAAGAAGATGCTGACGGTCAGGATCAGTAGTAATTGGCTAACAGACAAGCATATGGATAACACGGGGAAGAAAAACAGGGTTTATGAACTTACTAATTTTAGAAGCTCTATTCTAGGAAATCAAGGGTGACCATGTTAGTCATATGGACAAAGGAACGGGACATGTTGTTCAGTTTCCTGTGGAAAAAAAGTGTTTCGGGTGGGGGTGATTCGGGGGGGGGGGAAAGGAGGTGGTAGGAAGGGGAGAAGAGGGGGGGGGGGGGAAGCAAAAAGGGCTGGAAGGGGAAGAGGCGGGGGAGGTAAGAGGGTAAAGCACAGAAGAAAGGGGAGAGGGAGCGAATGGGGTAGAGGCAAGACGTGAACATAGCCAGAAGAGAAATAAAAAGGGAAGCATAAGACATAGAAATGTAAGCTATACAGAGCGAGAGCCAGATTAGAAAGACATGGCAGAAACAGCCTAGCCACCCAAGATTTGACAGTGTGAGTTTTGCCACAGCATGAAAGTTAATGAACAAAAGAATAATTGAAAAACAAAGCCAGAGCTATACAGACATTGCCATCATTAAGCTTATACAGACATTGCCATCTATACTATACAAGACATAGCCATACGTATAAGCCATACAGACATAGCCATACAACAAGCCATATCTATACATACATAGCCTGTAGCTCATACAAAGCCATAAGACATAGCGATGTAGCTATACAGACATCCATACAGACATAGCCATGTAGCATATACAGACATAGCCATACATCATAGTCATGTACTATACAGACATACCATGTAGCTATAACCGACAAAGCCATACATACATAGTCCATGTAGCTATACAGACATAGCCATACAGACAATAGCTATGTAGCTATACAGACAAAGCCTACAAACATAGCCATGTAGCTATACAACATAGCCATACAGACATAGCCATGTATAGCTAATACAGACATCATACAGCCAATGTATGCATACAGACAAGCCATACAGACACTAGCCATGAGCTATACAGACATACCCCTCAGACAGACGTGTAGATATACAGACATAGCCATACAGAAATAGCCATGTAGCTATACAGACATAGCCATGTAGCTCATAACAGCTAGACATTAGCCATCACAGACATAGCCATGATAGCTATACAGACATAGCCATTTACTATACAGACATAGCCATACATGACATAGCCATGTAGCTATACAGCATAGCCATACACGACATGGCATGTAGCTCAATACAGACTAGCCATACAGCATAGCCATAGCTAACAGACATAGCCATAACAGACATAGCCATTAGCATAACAGACATAGCCATGTACCATACAGACTAGCCATGTGCTCTAAGACTATACGCTGTAGCCATACAGACATAGCCATGTAGCTATACCACACACATAGCCATGTAGTGCATAAAGACATAGCCAGTACCGACATAGCACATGTAGCTATACAGACAATAGCCATTAGCTATACAGACGAGCCATACAAAACCAGCCATACAGACATAGCCTGTAGCCATTACAGACATAGCCATGTAGCCATAACAGATATAGCCATCGAATAGCCTTAGTTATACAGACATAGCCATGTAGATACCAGACATAGCATGTGCTACAGACATAAGCCATTAGCATATACAGACATGGCCATGTAGCCATACAGACTAGTCCTACAGACATCCATGTTCCAATAACATGACATAGACTGTAGCATACAGACATAGCCATAACAGAGACATAGTCCATGTAGCCCATACAGAATATAGCCATGGTAGCTATACAGACATAGCCATGTAGCATACAGACCATCCATACAGACATAGCCATGTAGCTATCAGACATAGCCATGTAGCCACAGCAGACCATGTAGCCATACAGACATAGCATCTAGCTATACAGACATAGCCATAGCCAAACATAGCCATACATAAGCCATGTAGCCATAAGACTAGCCAGTAGTCATACAGATATAGCCATGCAGACATAGCCATGTAGCTAGCATACATAGCCATGTGTCATAAACAGACATGCCATGTAGCTATACAGACTAGCATTATACAGACAATAGCCCATACATACCACATACTGTAGGCCATAGCTATACAACATAGCCATATCATACATAAGCCTGTAGCCATTACTGACATAGCTATGTAGCTATACAGACATAGCCATGTAGCCATACCAGACATCAGCATACAGACCTAGCCATGTAGCTATACAGACATGCCATGTAGCTATACAGAACATAGCCAAAATACATAGCCATGTAGCCATACAGACATAGCCATGTAGCTATACAGACATAGCCATGTAGCCATACAGACACAGCCATACAGACATCGCCATGTAGCTATACAGACAAGCCATAGCCATACAGATATACCATGTAGCCTATAGACATAGCCATGTAGCTATACTAGAACTAGCCTACAGACATACATTAGCCATACAGCATAGCTATGTAGCCTGCAGAGATAGCCATGTACCATATAGACTGCCAAACAGCATAGCCATGTAGCCTACAGATCGACTACCAAGACATAGCCATGTAGCCATACAGACATAGCCCTGTAGCCTCAATAGCAGACATAGCCATGTAGCCATACAGACATGCCATGGTAGCCCATACAGACTAGCCATGTAGCATAACAGACATAGCCCATAGTACAGACCTACTGCCATGTAGCCACTACAGACATAGCCATGTACATACAGACATAGCCAATCATAGCCTGTAGCCTATACAGACTACCTGCTAGCCATCCATACCTGCCATGTAGCCATAAGACTAGCATGTAGCCATACGACCATAGCCATGACCATACAGACAGCCATAGCACAGACATACAATGTAACCATACAGACATAGCCTGTAGCTATACAGACCAGCCATACAGACATAGCCATGTAGCTATACAGACATAGCCATGTAGCTATACAGACATAGCCAAACATACATAGCCATGTAGCCATAAACGACATACCATATAGCTATACAGACATAGCCATGTAGCCATACAGACACAGCCATACAGACATCGCCATGTAGCTATACAGACTAGCCATGTAGCCATACGCAAGCAATACAGACATAGCCATTAGCTATACAGACTAGCCATGTAGCCATACAGACACAGCCATACAGACATCGCCATGTAGCTATACAGACATAGCCATGCCATCAGACATAGCATGTAGCCATACAGACATAGCCATGTCCCCATACAGACATAGCCATGTAGCCATACCAGACATAGCCATGTGCCATACAGACATAGCTATGTGCTATACAGACATAGCCAGTGTAGCCATACAGACACAGCCATACAGACATGAGCCATGTAGCTATACAGACATAGCCATGTGCTATACAGACATAGCCAAACATACATAGCCATGTAGCCATACAGACATAGCCATATAGCTATACAGACATAGCCATGTAGCCATACAGACACAGCCATACAGACATCGCCATGTAGCTATACAGACATAGCCATGTAGCCATACAGACATATCCATGGTAGCCCATACAGCATAGCCATACAGACTCCATGTAGCCATACAGACATAGCCATGTAGCTATACAGATAGCAACAGCTAGCCATGTAGCCATACAGCCTAGCCATGTAGCCAAACAGACAAAATACAGACATAGCCTGTGCCATACAGACATAGCCATTTAGCCATACAGACATACACATGTAACCATACAGACATAGCCATGTAGCTATACAGACACAGCCATACAGACATAGCCATGTAGCTATACAGACGAAGCTATACAGACATAGCCATGTAGCCATACAGACATAGCCATGTAGCTATATAGACATAGCCATGTAGTTATACAGACATAGCCCTGTAGCCATACAGACATAGCCATGTAGCTATATAGGCATAGCCATGTAGCTATGTAGCTATACAGACATAGCCATAACAGACATAAGCCATGTAGCCATACAGACGTAGCCTTACAGACATAGCCATGTAGCTATACAGACATAGCCATGTAGCCATACAGACATAGCCATGTAGCTATACAACTAGCCATGTAAGCCATACAGACATAGCCATGTAGCCATACAGACCATATAAGCCATACAGACATAGCCATGTAGCTATACAGACATAGCCATGATAGCATACAGACTGCCATACAGATAGAGCCATGTAGCTACTAACGACATAGCCATAGAGACCTAGCCATGTAGCCATACGACATAGCTATGTAGCTATACAGACATAGCCATATATACATCCAGTAGCCATACAGACATAGCATTAGCTACAGACATAGCCTACAGACATAGCAGTTAGCCATACAGACAAGCCATGTAGCCATACAGACATAGCCATGTAGCCATCAACATAGCATGTGCTACAGACATAGCCATGTACTAGCCTAATCATGTCAGCATACAGTACATAGCCATACAGACATAGTCCATGTAGCCATCAGACATAGCCATGTAGCCATACGACATAGCCATGTAGCCATACAGACATAGCCATGTAGCCATACAGACATAGCCATGTAGCCATACAGACATAGCACATGTAGCCATACAGACATAGCCATGTAGCTATACAGACACAGCCATACAGACGTACATAGCCATGTAGTTATACAGACGTGCATCAGACTAGCATGTAGCCATACGACATAGCCTAGCTATATGACATAGTCCTAGTGTATACAGACACTAGCCTGTTAGCCATACAGTCATAGCCATGTACCTTATACAGCAATAGCCATGTAGCCAGTGAATCACAAGCCATGTAGCCACACAGACATAACCATACAGACATAGCCATGTAGCCATACAGACAGCATGTAGCTATACAGATAGCCATTAGCCATACAAACATAGCCATGTAGCTATACAGACATACGCCATGGTAGCCATACAGACATAGCCATGTAGCTATACAGACATCCTTAGACAATAGCCATACAGACATAGCCATGTAGCTATACAGACATAGCTGTACAGACATAGCCATGTAGCCATACAGACATAGCCATACAGATATAGCCATGTAGCTATACAGACATAGCCATAGAGACCTAGCCATGTAGCCATACAGACATAGCCATGTAGCTATACAGACATAGCCATACATACATAGCCATGTAGCCATACAGACATAGCTATGTAGCTATACAGACATAGCCATGTAGCCATACAGACACAGCCATACAGACATAGCCATGTAGCTATACAGACATAGCTATACAGACATAGCCATGTAGCCATACAGACATAGCCATGTAGCTATATAGACATAGCCATGTAGCTATACAGACATAGCCATGTAGCCATACAGACATAGCCATGTACCTATATAGACATAGCCATGTAGCTATACAGACATAGCCATACAGACATAGCCATGTAGCCATACAGACATAGCTATGTAGCTATACAGGCATAGCCATGTAGCCATACAGACACAGTCATACAGACATAGCCATGTAGCTATACAGACATAGCTATACAGACATAGCCATGTAGCCATAAGACATAGCCATGTAGCGATACAGACATAGCCATGTATTCATACAGACATAGCCATGTAGCTATATAGACATAGCCATGTAGCTATACAGACATAGCCATACAGACATAGCCAGTAGCCATACAGACATAGCTATGTAGCCTTGCAGACATAGCCATACAGACATAGCCATGTAGCCTACAGACATAGCCATGTAGCCGTACAGACATAGCCATGTAGCTATACAGACATAGCCATACAGACATACAGACATAGCCATGTAGCCATACAGACATAGCCATGTAACAATACAGACATAGCCATGTAGCTATACAGACATAGCCATACAGACATAGCCATGTAGCCATACAGACATAGCCATGTAGCTATACAGACATAGCCATACAGACATAGCCATGTAGCCATAGAGACATAGCCATACAGACATAGCCATGTAGCCATACAGACATAGCCATACAGACAGCCATGTAGCTATATTACAGACATGGTGAGATAAGGCATGACTGGCTGGTGGACTAGTGTGTAGAGCTATAATTTAATACCAATAATTACACTTATTTAGTTGTGTTTGTGGATTCTTTTTCATAGGCTTGAATTGGAATTAGTTTGAATAAGACACCATAGAAGTGCCCATTGCCTAATGGTTATTACAATGCAGTGTGGAGGTTAGTAATCCTAGTCTGTAAGGACCTGTGGCTGTTTATTCCAATGCACTAAAAAAGAACACAGTATCCCCCTATCAAATTACCCTGACCGAAAATACAACAGTGGGTATAGCGACTAATGTTAAAATTTAATTTCTTTATTGGATATACGTTAAAATATTGTTAAAATATACAACACAAAGCAAGAATTAAGGCAAAAGCTGGGGAGCCCGCAAAAAGAGGAATATTAATGTGAGGGAAAGAACAAACACTCTCTTCCCCATAAGCAGTACTGAGGCTCGTAGATGCTAGCCAGTAAACACAAATATTATGATAGATCATCTCTTACCAATATGGTAAAGAAAAAGGTACAAAATCCCTGTCTAGGGTCTAATGAGAGATGAATCTCGTAGCCGGTCCAAAGGGTAAATGGACCTACCCTACGGTCACTATGCTAAACAATGCGGGTTCACCTCGGAAAAAGATACAACCCATATCCCGATTCCCCTGTATGTCTTCAAAGAGAGGGACTTCTAGTATGGAAGTTCCTAATGCCACAAAATGATTAGCATGTATGGGATGCCTGTATTACCCCCCTCAGAGTAACGTCATGAGGAGGTCAGCAGTCCCACCGAGGACCGGGGATCGGGTAGGGTACAGAAATAAAGATTTAAAAGACAGCCGGACGCGTTTCGTCCTCGTGCGGGGACTTACTCATACTCAGCTATGAGTAAGTCCCCGCACGAGGGACGAAACGCTCGGCTGTCTTTTAAATCTTTATTTCTGTACCCTACCCGATCCCCGGTCCTCGGTGGGACTGCCTGATCCTCCTCATGACGTTTACTCTGAGGGGGGCGTAATACAGGCATCCCATACATGCTAATCATTTGTGGCATTAGGAACTTCCATACTAGAAGTCCCTCTCTTTGAAGACATACAGGGGAATCGGGATATGGGTTGTATCTTTTTCCGAGGTGAACCCGCATTGTTTAGCATAGTGACCTAGGGTAGGTCCATTACCCTTTGGACCGGCTACGAGATTCATCTCTCATTAGACCCTAGACAGGGATTTCTGTACCTTTTTTTACCATATTGGTAAGAGATGATCTATCACTAATATTTGTGTTTACTGGCTAGCATCTACGAGCCTCAGTAACTGCTTATGTGGGAAGAGAGTGTTTGTTCTTCCCTCACATTAATATTCTCTCTTTTTGCGGGCTCCCGCTTTTGCCTTAATTCTTGCTTTGTGTTGTATATTTTTAACAATATTTTAACGTATATCCAATAAAGAAATTAAATTTTAACATTAGTCGCTATACCCACTGTTGTATTTTCGGTCAGGGTAATTTGATAGGGGGATACTGTGTTCTTTTTATGTGCATTATGGCTATGTCTGTATGGCTACATGGCTATGTCTGTATGGCTACATGGCTATGTCTGTATGGCTACATGGCTATGTCTGTATTGCTACATGGCTATGTCTGTATGGCTACATGGCTATGTCTGTATAGCTACATGGCTATCTCTGTATGGCTACATGGCTATGCCTGTATGGCTATGTCTCTATGGCTACATGGCTATCTCTGCAAGGCTACATAGATGCACATAAAAAGAACACAGTATCCCCTATCAAATTACCCTGACCGAAAATACAACAGTGGGTATAGCGACTAATGTTAAAATTTAATTTCTTTATTGGATATACGTTAAAATATTGTTAAAAATATACAACACAAAGCAAGAATTAAGGCAAAAGTGGGAGCGCCGCAAAAAGAGAGAATATTAATGTGAGGGAAGAACAAACACTCTCTTCCCACATAAGCAGTTACTGAGGCTCGTAGATGCTAGCCAGTAAACACAAATATTAGTGATAGATCATCTCTTACCAATATGGTAAAAAAAGGTACAGAAATCCCTGTCTAGGGTCTAATGAGAGATGAATCTCGTAGCCGGTCCAAAGGGTAATGGACCTACCCTACGGTCACTATGCTAAACAATGCGGGTTCACCTCGGAAAAGATACAACCCATATCCCGATTCCCCTGTATGTCTTCAAAGAGAGGGACTTCTAGTATGGAAGTTCCTAATGCCACAAAATGATTAGCATGTATGGGATGCCTGTATTACGCCCCCCTCAGAGTAAACGTCATGAGGAGGATCAGGCAGTCCCACCGAGGACCGGGGATCGGGTAGGGTACAGAAATAAAGATTTAAAAGACAGCCGAGCGTTTCGTCCCTCGTGCGGGGACTTACTCATAGCTGAGTATGAGTAAGTCCCCGCACGAGGGACGAAACGCGTCGGCTGTCTTTTTAAATCTTTATTTCTGTACCCTACCCGATCCCCGGTCCTCGGTGGGACTGCTGACCTCCTCATGACGTTACTCTGAGGGGGCGTAATACAGGCATCCCATACATGCTAATCATTTTGTGGCATTAGGAACTTCCATACTAGAAGTCCCTCTCTTTGAAGACATACAGGGGAATCGGGATATGGGTTGTATCTTTTTCCGAGGTGAACCCGCATTGTTTAGCATAGTGACCGTAGGGTAGGTCCATTTACCCTTTGGACCGGCTACGAGATTCATCTCTCATTAGACCCTAGACAGGGATTTTGTACCTTTTTCTTTACCATATTGGTAAGAGATGATCTATCACTAATATTTGTGTTTACTGGCTAGCATCTACGAGCCTCAGTAACTGCTTATGTGGGAAGAGAGTGTTTGTTCTTTCCCTCACATTAATATTCTCTCTTTTTGCGGGCTCCCCAGCTTTTGCCTTAATTCTTGCTTTGTGTTGTATATTTTTAACAATATTTTAACGTATATCCAATAAAGAAATTAAATTTTAACATTAGTCGCTATACCCACTGTTGTATTTTCGGTCAGGGTAATTTGATAGGGGGATACTGTGTTCTTTTTATGTGCATTGGAATAAACAGCCACAGGTCCTTACAGACTAGGATTACTAACCATCCACACTGCATTGTAATAACCATTAGGCAATGGGCACTTCTATGGTGTCTTATTCAAACTAATTCCAATTCAAGCCTATGAAAAAGAATCCACAAACACAACTAAATAAGTGTAATTATTGGTATTAAATTATTAGCTCTACACACTCAGTCCACCAGCCAGTCATGCCTTCTCACCATGCTGTAATATAGCTACATGGCTGTCTGATGGCTATGTCTGTATGGCTACATGGCTATGTCTGTATGGCTATGTCTCTATGGCTACATGGCTATGTCTGTATGGCTCTGATTGTATAGTCATGGCTATGTCGTAGGCTACATGGCTATGTCTGTATGGCTATGTCGTATAGCTACATGGCTATGTCTGTATGTTACATGGCTATGTCTGTATGGCTACATGGCTATGTCTGTATGTCTGTATGGCTATGTCTGTAAGCTACATGGCTATGTCTGTACGGCTACATGGCTATGTCTGTAGGCTATGCTATGTCGTATGGCTATGTCTGCAAGGCTACATAGCTAGTCTATGGCACTGCTATGTCTGTATGGCATGTTGTAGTAGTACATGGCTATGTCTATAAGCTACATGGCTATGTCTGTATGAATACATGGCTATGTCTGTATGCTACATGCTATGTCTTTGGCTACATGGCTATGTCTGTATAGCTATGTCTGTATAGCTACATGGCTATGTCTGTATGACTGTGTTGTATGGCTACATGGCTATGCCTGTATAGCTACATAGCTATGTCTGTATGGCTACATGGCTATGTCTGATGGCTATGCTGTATAGCTACATGGCTATGTCTTATAGCACATGGCTAGTCTGTATGGCTACATGGCTATGTCTGTATAGCTACATGGCTATGTCTATATAGCTACATGGCTATGTCTGTATGGCTACATGGCTATTCTGTATAGCTATGTCTGTATAGCTACATGCTATGTCTGTTGCGTGTGTCTGTATGGCTACATGGCTATGTCTGTATAGCTACATAGCTATGTCTGTATGGCTCAGGCTATGCTATGTATGGCTATGTCTGTATAGCTACAGGCTAGTCTGTATGGCTACATGGCTAGGTCTCTATGGCTATGTCTGTATAGCTACATGGCTATATCTGTATGGCTATGTCTGTATGGCTACATGGCTATGTCTGTACAGCTATGTCTGTATAGCTACATGGTAGTCTGTATGGTATGTGTGGCTAAGGTATGTCTGTATAGCTACATGGCTATGTCTGTATGGCTACATGGCTATGTCTGTATAGCTACATGGCTATGTTTGTATGGCTACATGGCTATGTCTGTATAGCTACATGGCTATGTCTGTATGGCTACATGGCTATGTCTGTATGGTTATGTCTGTGTGGCTACATGGCTATGTGATTCGATGGCTACATGGCTATTGCTGTATAGGTAATGGCTGACTGTATGGCTAAAGCTATGTCTGTATAACTAGGTCTATGTCATATAGCTACATGGCTATGTCGTATGGCTACATGGCTATGTCTGTATAGCTACGTCTGTATAACTACATGGCTATGTCCGTATGGCTGTGTCTGTATAGCTACATGGCTATGTCTGTATGGCTACATGTGTATGTCTGTATGGCTACATGGCTATGTCTGTATGGCTACATGGCTATGTCTGTATGGCTACATGGCTATGTCTGTATGGCTACATGGCTATGTCTGTATGGCTACATGGCTATGTCTGTATGGCTATGTATGTATGGCTGACATGGTTAGGCTAGGCTACATGGCTATGTCTGTAGACATGCTATGTTGGATGGCTACATGGCTATGTCTGGTATGGCTACATGGCTTGTCTGTAGGGCTACACTGGCTATGTGTCTGATAGGCTATGTCTGTTAAGCTAAATGCTATGTCTGTATGGCTACATGGGATGTATATATGGCTATGTCTGTATAGCTACATAGCTATGTCGTATGGCTACATGGCTAGGTCTCTATGGCTATGTCGTAGTAGCTACATGGCTCTATCTGTATGGCAGTCTGTATGCTACATGGCTATGTCTGTATAGCTACATGGCTATGTCTGTATGGCTATGGTCTGTATGGCTACATGGCTATGTCTGTATGGCTTACATGGCTAGTTGTATAGCTACATGGCTATGTCTGTATGGCTACAGCTAGTCTGTATAGCTACAGTAGTCTGTAAGGTACGTCTGTATGGCTACATGGCTATGTCTGTATAGGCATGTCTGTAACTACATAGCTACATGGCTATGCCTATATAGCTACATGGCTATGTCTGTATGGCACAGGCTAGTCTGTATAATACATGGCTATGTCTTATAGCTACATGGCTAGTGTCTGTATGGCTACATGGCTATGTCTGTATGCTTCGTCTGTATAGCACATGGCTATGTCTGTATGGCTGTGTGCTGTATAGCTACATGGCTATGTCTGTATGGTTACATGTGATGTCTGTATGGCTAAATGGCTATGTCTGTATGGCACATGGCTATGTCTGTATGTTTTGGCTACATGGCTAGCTGTATGGCTACATGGCTAGCTGTTGGCTAGTTGTATAGCTACATGGCTATGTCTGTATGGCTACATGGGATGTCTGTATGGCTTATGCTGTATGGGCTACATGGTATGTCTGTATGGCTACATGGCTATGTCTGATAGCTACATGGCATGTCTGTATGGCTGTGTCTGTATGGCTACATGGCTATGTCTGTATAGCTATATGGCTATGTCTGTATGGCTACATGGCTATGTATGTTGGCTATGTCTGGTATAGCTACATGGCTATGTCTGTATAGCTACATGGCTATGTCTGTATGGCTGTGTCTGTATGGCTACATGGCTGGCTTGTCTGTATAGCACATAGCTATGTCTGTATGGCTACATGGCTATGTCTGTATGGCTACATGGCTATGTCTGTATGGTGGACATGGCTATGTCTGTATGCTACATGGGCTATGCTATGGCCTATGCTGTATGTCTGTATAGCTACATGGCGATGTCTGTATGGCTGTGTCTGTATGGCTACATGGCTATGTCTGTATAGCTATATGGCTATGTCTGTATTGCTATGTCTGTATGGCTACATGGCTACGTCTGTATAGCTACATGGCGATGTCTGTATGGCTGTGTCTGTATGGCTACATGGCTATGTCTGTATAGCTATATGGTATGTCGTTATGGCTACATGGCTATGTATGTTTGGCTATGTCTGTATAGCTACATGGCTAGTCTGTATAGCTACATGGCTATGTCTGTATGGCTGTGTCTGTATAGCTACAGGCTATGTCTGTATGGTTACATGTGTATGTCTGTAGTGCTACATGGCATGTCTGTATGGTACATGGCTATGGTCGTATGGCTACATGCTAGTCTTATGGCTACATGGCAGGTATGGATGGCTAGCGGATAGTCTGTATAGGCTAAGGCTAGTCTGTATGGCTATGTCTGTATGTACATGGCTAGTCTGTATGGCTACATGGCAGTTAGGCGTCTGTATATGGCTATGTCTGTATATGCTACATGGCTAGTCTGTATGGCTCCATGGCTATGTCTGATGGCTACATGGCTATGTCTGTATTGACTACAGGCTATGTCTGTATGGCTACATGGCTATGTCTTGGATAGTACAGGCATCTCTGTAGGCTACATGGCTATGCTGTTTGGCATGTCTATATGGTACATGGCTATCTCGCAGGCACATAGCTATGCTGTATGGCTAATGTAGTGTCTGATAGGCTAGTCTAGTATAGCTACATGGCTATGGTCTATAGCTACATGGCTATATCTGTATGGCTACATGGCTTGTCTGTATAGCTACATGGCATGTCTGTATGGCTGTGTGTATGGCTACATGGCTATGTCTGTATAGCTAATGGCTATAGTCTGTATGGCTACATGGCTAGTATTTTGGCTATGTCTGTATAGCTACATGGCATGTCTGTATAGCTACATGGCTAGTCTGTATGGCTGTGTCTGTATGGCTACATGGCTATGTCGTATAGCTACATAGCTATGTCGTAATGGCTACAGCTTATGTATGTATGGCTATGTTGTATAGCTATGGCTACAGTATGTTCGTATGTAGGGCTATGTCTGTACTAAGCTAGTCTGTATAGCTACATGGCATGTCTGTTTATGCACATGGCTATGTATGCTAGCTACATGGCTATGTCTGCATGGCTATATCTGTATGGTACCTGGCTATGTCTATGGCTACATGGCTATGTATAGGCTAGTTTGTATGGCTATGTCTGTATAGCTAGATGGCTATGTTCTGTATGGCTACATGGTTGCCTGTTGGCTACATGGCTATGTCTGATAGCTACATGGCTATGTCTGTATGGCTATGTCTTATGCTACATGGCATGTCTGTATAGCTACATGGCTATATGTCTGTATGGCTACATGGTATGTCTGTATGGCTATGTCTGTATGGCTACATGGTCTATGTCTGTATGGCTTGCATGTCTGTAGGACTAGTCTGTATGGCTACATGGCCATGTCTGTATAGCTACATGGCTATGTCTGTATAGCAACATCGCTATGTCTGTATATCTACATGGCTATGTCTGTATAGCTATATGGCTATGTCTGCATGGCTATATCTGTATGGCTACATGGCTATGTCTGTAATGGTAAGGCTATGTCTGTATGGCTGGTTTTGTATGGCTGTCTGTATAGCTAGATGGCTATTGTCTGTATAGCTACATGGCTATGTCGTATGGCTATGTCTTTATGCATCTACATGGCTATGTTTGTATAGCTACATGGCTATGTCTGTATGGCTACATGGATAGTCTTAAGCACATGGCTAGTCTGTAGGCTACATGGCTATGTCTGTATGGCTAATGGCTATGTCTGTTATGGCTATGTCTGTATAGCTACATGGCTATGCTGTATGGCTATGTCTGTATTGCTACATGGCCATGTCTGTATGGCTATGACTGTATAGCTACATGGCTATGTCTGTATGGCTATGTCTGTATAGTTACATGGCTATGTCTGTATAGCTACATGGCTATGTCTGTATGGCTACATGTCTATGTCTGTATAGCTACATGGCTATGTCTGTATAGCTACATGGCTATTTCTGTATGGCTATGTCTGTATATCTACATGTCTGTCTAGGTATGTCTGTATAGTCATGGCTAGGTCTGTATGGCTTTGTCTGTATAGCTACATGGCTATGTATGTCTGTATAGCTACATGGCTATGTCTGTATGGCTATGTCTGTATAGCTACATGGCTATGTTTGTATGGCTTTGTCTGTATAGCTACATAGCTATGTCTGTATGGCTATGTCTGTATAGCTACATGGCTATGTATGTATGGCTTTGTCTGTATAGCTACATGGCTATGTCTGTATAGCTACATGACTATGTATGTATGGCTATGTCTGTATAGCTACATGGCTATGTCTGTATGGCTATGTCTGTATAGCTACATCGCTATGTCTCTATGGCTTTGTATAGCTACAGGCATGTATGTATAGATATGGCTATGTTTGTATGGCTATGTCTGTATGGCTTATCTGTATGGCTATGTCTGTATAGCTATAATGGCAATGTCTGTATAGCTATAATGGCAATGTCTGTATAGCTTGGCTTTGTTCAATTATTCTCTTTGTTGGCATGAACGGGTGTTGGCATGCTGTGGCAAAACTCACACTGTCAAATCTTGGGTGGCTAGGCTGTTTCTGCCATGTCTTTCTAATCTGGCTCTCGCTCTGTATAGCTTACATTTCTATGTCTTATGCTTCCCTTTTTATTTCTCTTCTGGCTATGTTCACGTCTTGCCTCTACCCCATTCGCTCCCTCTCCCCTTTCTTCTGTGCTTTACCCTCTTACCTCCCCCGCCTCTTCCCCTTCCAGCCCTTTTTGCTTCCCCCCCCCCCCCTCTTCTCCCCTTCCTACCACCTCCTTTCCCCCCCCCCCGAATCACCCCCACCCGAAACACTTTTTTTCCACAGGAAACTGAACAACATGTCCCGTTCCTTTGTCCATATGACTAACATGGTCACCCTTGATTTCCTAGAATAGAGCTTCTAAAATTAGTAAGTTCATAAACCCTGTTTTTCTTCCCCGTGTTATCCATATGCTTGTCTGTTAGCCAATTACTACTGATCCTGACCGTCAGCATCTTCTTTCTGTCCCTCTCTACGATTTTTTGCTATGTCACTTATAAAGAATTGAGAGTGGTATGGGGGTTTTTCGTATATTTATTTTACTCGTATTTTTCTTCTTTTTTTTATACTTTGTCCTTTTCTCTAGCCCTATTAGTTTTGTTTCCTTTCTTTCCTTTTTTTTTCTCTAATCTTGGGAGTCTTTCTCCTCTGTCTGGTTTTTTCGCCCCCATGCTTATCGCTCTCTA
>JAACNH010001725.1:0-59917 GCA_019447015.1 Hymenochirus boettgeri | reverse complement strand
GTAAGATGCATGTTTTGTGTTTTGTGTTTTTTTTTTTACAGTACAAAGTGGCCAAATTGCACGTAGCCACCCATGCAGGAGTGTTCCCTCCTAATAACGACACCTTGTCTGTGGATATCTACACCGGGGTACTGTCCTTCATTCAAATACACAACTAGCAATTTTTTAATTATTATTATTAGTATTATTATGATGGATTTATATACACCAACTCTTCCATAGCGCTTTACAAGAAGACTGTATCATGTCACATCAGCCCTGCCCCGAAGACTACAACTAATCACATTTTTGACACCTACCATTTACATGACACATACACATCTAAGCACATATATTGACCCTACAACCTATCAGTATTTCTTTATGATTGTGGGGAAACGAGTACCGCGGGGGAAACAACGCAAGTACGGGGAGAATACAAACCCTTTGCAGATGTGTCCAAGGGTGGATCGAACTCAGGACCCCAGACACACTCTTTACACGCACTCCACACACTCTACACACTCTTTACACACTCCATACACTCTTTACACACACTCTACACACTCTTTACACACACCCCATACACTCTACACACACCTGACACAACCTCCACCACACACTCACACAACAACTCCATAACACCTCTTTACACCCGCCACACACTCTACCTCTACACACTCTTTACACACCCTCCATACACTCTTTACACACACTCTACACACACTCCATACACTCTTTACACGCACTATATATATCCCCAAAATGCATTGACTGAGAATCTAGGTTATTAGTAGGGTGATATGTGGCATTTTGTCTCACGTCATCTTGTACCCTGACAATTTCCCCCTGTGTGTGTTTGTGTGTAGGGTGTCATTCTGGGTTGCTTCTTTGGCCCTGTTGCTCTGTACATCTGGGCTGTCGGGATCTTGGCTGCTGGTCAGAGTTCTACAATGACTGGAACCTACGCTGGGCAGTTTGTGATGGAGGTAAGGGGGGGGGGTTAATATTGATTTGGCTGGTGTCTTAGTCTGGGTTGATTATAGAGTTGTGAAGTCAGTGTCCTGGGGTGCTGGGAAAATGAATATTAACCAGCCCAATAAAACAGCCTTACAATATGTGATGCAACGTCGCCACCTTGTGTTAAATATAGGAGCGTGTTTTTTTTACTTTAGTTTCATGTTTATGTTTTTCTGCAATGGGTGGAATTCATTAAACTGGCAAATATATAACTGTACAAATTGAAATGTGGCCACCTCTAGCCTGTACCATTTATTAAAATAAAGGACTTGATGCCTTGAATTATAATCGATAGACAATTGTGTTTCACTGGATTCGATTTTCACATGACGGACAACATTTGGCCACTCCCACTCAAATTAATGTTAAATTTAGATAAACCAAAATTCCAATTACAGTAAAAAAAAAAACCACACCTGCTTTAATGAGTGATAACAGAATAGCATGCTTAATGTAATCTCTACCAATTAACTTGGTGATATTAAAGAACATATAAATAAACATCTTTTTATTAATCCATCTGCCTACATTTGGATGCAGCCATATTGTCTGAGTGTATGCTAAACCACATGACTAAACTTTGGGCCAATCAGGGACACAACAACAGAGGGGTCAGTGACCAATCTAGTAGCATAGATGTCACCATTGATAAAAAAACAGCCATACTACTATTCCTTGTAGTAGAATGTCCCCAATGTACTATTTGCTTTGAATTCTATGTAATCCCCTGAGCAGTTGTGTTTAAATATTTTAAATTTTTATTGGCATAAAGTGTATCAATAGTCACAGACAATTAAATGAAAAACAAACCAATTCATTTTTTAAGCTTAAAAGTTCCAAAATTTTAAACAATTTCATTATTGATGTTTCATTTGTTCCAGTTTTTCCATAGTCCTCTGCAGCTGGTGATGTCTGACCCATGAAAGTTTTTAACAGAAGCAGGGGAGCTTGGAAGAAATACTAAGAATTTCATACAATTTTACCAGATTTGGTATTTACCAGAATGACATTAATAGTTTTGAGTTTACCAAACTTTTTTGAGCTTTTGAAAAAAGACAAATAGGTTATTGTTGAGGGGCCTTCCAAGATGGCTGTCTATGTCTGACTGTTCTTATCTCTTAGGGCTTTCTCAAACTTAAGTGGTCCAGGTTTTACCGTGTACTCCTCACCCGTTCCTGTGCCATTATCCCAACTGTATTTGTGGCTGCTTTTAAGGATGTTGAGCACCTATCAGGCATGAACGACCTTCTCAATGTCCTTCAGAGCATCTTGGTAAGGACATGGTTGATCTGGATATTAAAACTTTCTTTTTCATGAGACAAATCCTGATCATGTTCTTTATTTTCCAGCTTCCCTTTGCGCTTCTCCCAGTACTCACTTTCACCAGCATGCGACCCCTCATGCAAGATTTTGCTAATGGCGTGTGAGTATTAGTAGAGGGTGATGAGCACATTTGGGAGATGATGGTTATTACATATAGTTAATAGTAATGTTCATATACAGTATTGTGAATAATAGACGTTACCAAGTAGTAAAGCACAAAACCACAGAAATAGGGTACATTATTTTCTATAATTCACAAGTTTCAGTCAGCCATGTGACAGTGATAACATAGCTAACCACTGATTATAACTAAGAACAGCTGAGCACTGATTATAACTGATGACATAGCTAAACACTGATTATAACTGATGACATAGCTAAACACTGATTATAACTGATGACATAGCTAAGCACTGATTTATAATGCTGACATAGCTAAACCCTGATTATACTGATGACATAGCTAGCACTGATTATAACTAATGACATAGCTAAGCACTGATTATAACTGATGACATAGCTAAGCACTGATTATAACTGATGACATAGATAAGCACTGATTATAATGGTCAATATTACAATAAGATATTATAACTGATGACATAGTTGGGAATCATCTATAATAAAATAATAATAGTTCTTGCATATTATGCATTGGTAACTAGAGGTTTGGTGACAGAGAGCCAAGATATGCAAGTGGGTTGGATACAATGTTTTGTATGTCATGTGGTTAAACATGGAAGACCCTTGACATCGCCTGTTGTCCTTTTTTCAGCATTGGGAAAGTGGTTGCCATCCTTCTCATCGTATTGATCATTGCCATAAACCTGTACTTTGTGGTTGTTTACATTCCTTCGCTGGACAGCGTCCCCCTGTATGTCCTGGCTGGGGTCCTCCTGTTGCTATATGCCATATTCACCCTGTACCTGGTAAGATTTTGATCTTTGGATGACCCAACTGCTATGGCCAACAAGTCAACTGGTTCGTCACAGCTTGGAACTTTGACCCATGAGATCTCTTTTTTGTGTGATCTTTCTACTGCAGGGAGAAGATTTGAGTGAACCTCATTAGACAAGGTTCTTTGTGAAGTGTATGCGACACAAGGGTTACTAATGGTCTCACCATATCAGTCATGGTTCCTGCCTTTTTATGAAGTATGACATATTAAATTCCAATGCCCTCAGTGAGCAGCACATGTAGCATAAAGCTGGTGGGATGAACTCATAATGCAAATCGGTGTTTGTCTTTAGATTAGAAAATAGAATTGAAGTTTTATAATTAGTGGGTTAGATGAGATCTGTAGATAGATAGGATTTGATACAAACCTGCAGTCTAGGTGTAACCTGTCGGAAGTTACGGTGCTTAAATTTTAACAATTCCTACTTTCTGCAGCATGTATCTATGTAACAAGCACTGTGCTATGCCTGCATTGATAGCCGTGTTCCTACAACGCAACAATCTTTTGCAAGCTTTGTATTTGTATCCCTTTGGCGGTGTTGATAAAAAGATTGAAACGTTTGAGATGTTTGAGCAAGCTTGCACCAATGGGAGAGGGACATGGTTAGTGTAGGTGATGACCATTAAGCAGGAAGCAGGATTTGTTAATTTTTTTGTTACTATAGCGTCCAGTGGCGTAGCTACAGACTTATGGGCCCTGATGCAAAATTTGTGTATGGGCCCCCCAACACAGCTGCAAACACAAATCGGCACTGCAAACCAAATAATCATTGGTAAAATGCTTTGTACATAACCACTGGTAAAATACTTGGCACAAAGACTGGTTAAATGCTTGGCAAACAGACAATGGTAAAAATGTGCCAGCTTTGTTGGCACACAAACTGGTAGTTTTGGAACCTTAGCACAAAATGGGGCCCCCTTGTTGGCCAAAGGCCCTGGTGCGGTCGCATCCCCTGCGCCCCTGGTAGCTACGCCCCAGATAGCGTCTGCCAGGCTGCGCCTAGGGATGTGATCCAGTGCTCATTTGAAAGTAAATCTGCAGGTTTGTATTTAACCCTAAACTGTTTGGAGACTTCATTTCTCATCCCTACTGCATACATGATGACATCCCTTCTGGAAAAAACATGTGCAGTAGGAACAACATGTCACAGCAGCCTTGCAAGTCTAATTCTATATTTCTTTGTGCTTCCTCTTAGCTGTGGACTTGCTGCCTGGCGCACGGAGTTGAGTGTCTGTCCCAGGAAAGTCACAAGCAATTCTCATACGAAATTCCTCGGAATTTACAAGAGGAAATATCCAATTGTACTTACACAGAAAAATGAAACAATCACATAATGTTCGATTGATTAATGATAGAACGATCAGCTGTCAATGAAAATTCATTTGATTGCAGAATCACACAGGTGATCAACGTTTTATTCTCTTTTAACTGTATAGCGAGTGAAAACAATTGGATCAAACAGGCGTTGAGTGGAATCAAAACCCAATCTGGTACTTGTACAGTTGTCAAGCAACTTCGAGCCTGGCCCATCAAGGATTGGCTAATTCTACAATTGATAATGATCACTTGTGGTCAATCAAATGCAAAACAAAGACTCTGATAGGATGATGGGCTAAACACAACACTAGACCTATGAAAAGAAAGATACCCAGAATCTGAATGTAAGTAGAAAAGTCGGTTCATGTTGATGAACTGAAGAACCTTGGAACCTGACAAATCCATTAACTTGACAAAGAAATATTGTTACTGCAGAACTTGTTTAACAATCTCAGTCAAACTGAAACCAATAAGAATGGCTGTCACCATTACACAATCCTGTGATTGGCTAATACCAAATCGAATGGCTCCATTCCATGGTCACCATTAAGCTGAGTACACACAGTAATGATAAAGCGCCGATACCGTTTTATCTGTAACGCATTTTCCGACCAATCGTGTGGCCAACGAACGTTCCTATCCATCTTTGGTGTGTGTACCCACCTTAAGACATTTCAATGATTGGATAATACCAAAGTGAATGGCTGTCACCATTAGACATTTACATACCTCCAACGTCACCCCTTTATTAGTTACACTTATAGCAATATTACATATAACACTGATTATAACTGATGACATAGCTAAGCACTGATTATAACTGATGGAATAGCTAAACACTGATTATAACTGATGACATAGCTAAGCACTGATTAATAGCTAAACACTGATTATAACTGATGACATAGCTAAGCACTGATTATAACTAAGAACAGCTGAGCATTGATTATTACTGATGACATAGCTAAACACTGATTATAACTAATGACATAGCTAAGCACTGATTATAACTAATGACATAGCTAAGCACTGATTATAACTGATGACATAGCTAAGCACTGATTATAATGGTAATAGTACCATAAGAGATTATAAAATGATGACATAGTTGGGAATCATCATAATAAAATAATAATAGTCTTGCATAGTATGCATGGTACCTAGAGGTTTGGTGACCAGAGAGCCAGATATGCAAGTGGTTGATTACATGTTTTGTATGTCAGTTGTTAAACATGAAGACCCTTGACATCGCCTGTTGTCTTTTTCAGCATTGGGGAAAGTGGTTGTCCATCCTTCTCATAGTATTGATCATTGTGCCATAACCTGTACTTGGGGTTGTACATTCCTTCGCTGGACAGGTCCCCCTGTATGTCCGGCTGGGTCCTCCTGTTGCTATATGCCATATCACTGTACCTGTAAGATTTTGATCTTGGATGACCCAACTGCTAGGGCCAACAAGTCAACTGGTTCATTCCAGCTTGGAAACTTGACCAGAGATCTCTTTTTCTGTGTGATCTTCACCTGGCAGGGAGAAGATTGAGTGACCTCATTAGACAAGTCTTTGTGAAGTGTATGCCACACAGGGTTACTAATGGTCAACTATCAGTCATGCGTCTCTGCCTTTTTTGAATATGACATATTAAATTCCAATGCCCTCAGTGGCACACACATGTAGCATAAAGCTGGTGGGATGAACCATAATGCAAATCGGTGTTGTCTTTAGATTAGAAAATAGAATTGACAGTTTTTAATTAGTGGGTTAGATGAGATCCTGTAGATAGATAAGATTTGATACAAACTGCAGTCTAGGTGTAACCTGTCGGAAGGTACGGTGCTTAAATTTTAACAATTCCTACTTCTGCAGCTGTCTATGTAACAAGCACTGTGTATGCGCATTGATAGCCGTGTTCCTACAACGCAAACAATCTTTTGCAAGCTTTGTATTTGTATCCCTTGGCGGTGTGATAAAAAGATTGAAACGTTTGAGAGTTTAGCAAGCTTGCACAATGGGGAGGACCATGGTTAGTGTAGGTGATGACCATTAAGCAGGAAGCAGGATTTGTTTAATTTTGTTGTTACTATAGCCTCAGTGGCCGTAGCTACAGACTTATGGGCCCTGATGCAAATTGTGTATGGGCCCCCCAACACAGTGCAAACACAAATCGGCCACTGCAAACAAATAATCATTGGTAAAATGCTTTGTACATAACCACTGGTAAAATACTTTGGCACAAGACTGGTTTAAATGCTTGGCAAACAGACAATGTAAAATGTGCCAGTTTGTTGGCACACAAAATGGTAGTTTTGAACCTTAGCACAAAATGGGGCCCCCTGTTGGCCAAAGGCCCTGGGTGCGGTCGCATCCCGCGGCCCCTGGTAGCTACGCCCCAGATAGCGTCTGCCAGGCTGCGCTAGGGATGTGATCCAGTGCTCATTGGAAGTAAATCTGCAGGTTTGTATTTAACCCAAACTGTTGGAGACTATTTCTCATCCCTACTGCATACATGATGAATCCCTTCTGGAAAAAACAGTGCAGTAGGAACAACATGTCACAGCAGCCGTGCAAGTCTAATTCTATATTTTCTTTGTGCTTCTCTTAGCTGTGGACTTGCTGCCTGGCGCACGGAGTTGAGTGTCTGTCCCAGGAAAGTCACAAGCAATTCTCATACGAAATTCTCAGAATTTACAGAGGAAAATCCAATGTACTTACACAGAAAAATGAAACAATCACATAATGTTCGATTGATTAATGGTTAGACGATCAAGGTCAATGAAAATCATTGATTGCCGAATCACAAGGTGATCAACGTTTTATTCTTTTTAAACTGTATAGCGAGTGAAAACAATTGGATCAAACAGGCGTTGAGTGGAATCAAAAACCAATCTGGTACTTGTACGTTGTCAAGCAACTTCGAGCCTGGCCATCAAAGGATTGGCTAATTCTACAATTGTAATGATCAACTGTGGTCAATCAAATGCAAAACAAAGACTTGATAGGATGATGGGCTAAACACAACACTAACCTATGAAAAGAAAGATACCCAGAATCTGAAAGTAAGTAGGAAAAGTGGGTTCAGGTGATGAACTGAAGAACCTTGGAACCTGACAAATCCATCTTGACAAAGAAATATTGTTACTGCAGAACTTGTTTAACATCTCAGTCAAACTGAAAACCAATAAGAATGGCTGTCACCATTACACAATCCTGTGATTGGCTAATACCAAATCGATGCTCCATTCCATGGTCACCATTAAGCTGAGTACACACAGTAATGATAAAGCGCCGATACGTTTATCTGTAACGCATTTTCCGACCCATCGTGTGGCAACGAACGTCCATCATCTCCTTTTTTACATTTTGGTGTGGTACCCACCTTAAGAATTCATGATGGAGAATACCAAAGTGAATGGCTGTCACCATTAGACATTTACATACCTCCAACATCACCCCTTTATTAGTACACTTATAGAAACAACATGTACAGAGCTGCAGGGGAGGATAATGAAGTGAACCTGATCTTAGCACAGCTCTGGTAGATTCTTCAATAGTGTACCTATTTAAAGGGGAATGTTGGAGGGGAGGACTTACAGAAAACACATATTACAGAGCTGCAGGGAGGATATGAGTGAACCTGATCTTAGCACAGTCGTGTATGTATTCTCTAATAGTGTACTATTTAGAAGGAATGTGGAGGGTAGCACTTAAGAAACAACATAGTACAGAGCTGCAGGGGGCGGATAATGAAGTGAACCGATCTTACACACTCTGTGTAATGTATTTCTCAATAGTGTACCTATTTAAAGGGGAATGTTGGAGGGTAGGAACTTACAGAAACAACATAGTACAGAGCTGCAGGGGGAGGATAATAAAGTGATCCTGATCTTAGCACAGCTCTGTGCAATGTATTTCTCAAAAGTGTACCTATTTAAAGGGGATGGCCACCCTTTAAAAAAACTTTTTATATATGAAAGTTCTAGAAAGTGCCCCTATAGTTACTTACCTTACCTCTCTCCTTCACCGCACAATCTCGGCCCTCTGCCTGCATAGAACTGCAAGCAGGGGGCAGGACCGACAGCCGCGTCTGTGATTGGCTGAGAGGCAATCACAGACGGGGCACTTTCGCGGCACTTTCTTGAAATTATACTAATGCGGTTGGGGCTGGGGGAGCTAGAACTTTCATATGGGAAAGGGATTTTACACTAGGGGGAGGGAGGGGGGAGGGCTCTTCTGCACATGACAAACTTCTCCCGGAGGGGAGACAGGAGGCAGAGTCCTATATGGACTCTGCTATCCTCCTGGTGGGCAGTTTTTTGGGACTTTGGGGGGGATTACATGAGAACCATTTGGAGCTGGGATGTAAGGTAAGGATTTTTATGCACTATATAGTGGGGCCAATAGTGGGGGGGATTATAGTTTTGGGGGTGGACATGCCCTTTAATGTAGAATGATTTCAATGATTGGCTAATTTTAAATAGAATGGCTGTTTCCATTAGGGCTGGTACACACAGATCAATCTACTGTACCTGACCTACAGATACTGATTAATAAACCAACTCATGTGACAAACTCCGTAAATTTACTGACACATTTTTTTCATGCCGATATTTCAACTCAGCCAACTCATATATCACAAAGGGTGGGCATTTGGTGGGCATTTGGGACCTGTGTCCAGAAATTGTTTGGCTGATACCAATCAGAATGTCTGCCAACAATATTCATTCCACTCATTGGCTGATGCAAGGGACTATAAAAGAACGTTCTACTCAAAGGTTTTCTATGTGTGTATAACTGTCATTTCATCCTTGTCTTTATCCCTCCCTCTGTCTCCCATTATACATGGCTTCCTCCAGCAACCAATGACATCACCCCAAGCCAAATCCATTGTCTATTGTCCCAGGCTGCAAGAAGCTGGCAGGAGGAAGGAAGCCAAGTTATGGTCCAAATAGGGGGACATGGTTATGATCAATAGGTCAATAGAGAATCATATACAATATACATTACAGAGCCCTGTCTCTATGGAAAGGGGCATTTCATTCTTTCAGCATTGGTTATATCAATGTTCAGAAAATAAGGCCATATGATATATTGAAATGCATGTTACAGCTGATGTAAAATTCTACATCATCTATTGACTTTGATTAAATAGTGCCCCCGGTGGTCAAATTGCAATAGTAAGTCTAGTAGAATTTGTTGTTCAAATGACTAAATATAGGTACATTATGTTGTTTCTATAAATACCTACCCTCCAACATTCCCCTTTAAATAGGTACACTATTGAGAAATACATTACACAGAGCTGTGCTAAGATCTAGTTCACTTCATTATCCTCCCGCTGCAGCTCTGTATGTTGGTTCTATAATATTAAGTACCTACCTCCAACCTTCCCCTTTAATAAGTAACTATTGAGAAAAAACATTACACAGAGCGTGCTAAGACTCAAGTTCACTTCATTATCCCCCTCTTCAGCTTTGTACTGTGTTGTTTCTATAATACCTACCCTCCAACATTCCCCTTTAAATAGGTACAACATTGAGAAATAACATTACACAGAGCTGTGCTAAGATCAAGTTACTTCATTATTCTCCCCTGCACTCTTGTACTATGTTGATTTCTATAAGTGCCTACCCTCCAACATTCCCCTTTAAATAGGGACACTATTGAGAAATACATTACACAGAGCTGTGCTAAGAGATCAGTTCACTTAATTATATTCCCCCTGCATCTCTGTCACTATGTTGTTTCTTAAGTGCCTACCCTCCAACATTCCCCTTAAATAGGGACACTATTGAGAAATACATTACACAAAGCTGTGCTAAGATCAGGTTCACTTCAATATCCTCCCCTGCAGCTCTGTATGTTAGTTCTATAAGTGTAACTATTAAATGGGTAGTGCACCATGTTGATTCTATAAGTGCAAACTGTTAGGCCACTTTTATCTCGTTTTTTAACAATAAACAGTCAATAACTGCCCTTTGTTCAATGGAAGCGGCGTGTGCTAAAAAGTGAGCGTTCAAGTGGAGCTTGTTCAAGTTTACAGTTTCTAGTTTTTCAAAAAACGCAGCATGAAGTGTTCTTAAGCGGCAGTTATAAGAAACGTGCAAACGAAAGCTTACTAAGTTGTCGTTTGTTTCTGAGGTTCGGGGTACAAGACACAGGAACTTTTTATGGCGTCTGTATGATAATTAGAAAAAAAGAAAGGGTTCAAATCCTGGGGACAAAAACGCCAGTTTAATGCTGGCCAAGCGCCACACTCCAGAAACGCCACGCAAGTGTGTGTGCGTTAAGTGAGTGTGTGTGCGATCGCACAATGTTGCGCAACTGGGGCCAGAGCACATCAATTAGGCCACACTAATGTGCGCTTTTAAAAGCGAATCGGATCGCATTAGTGTGGCCTAACTCTAAACGCACAAAAACCCATAGCGGTTATGTGACGCCAGGTCTTGGCGGCTAAAACTGTGCTGAACATCAACATGCCGCAGAGTGAGAGAAAGCAGCCTTAAAGGGGTATTATCTTGGCGGGTATAGTCTACTACTTATACTATACAGCACACCCACAGGGAATGCTGGGATTGTAGTTTTCGAACATCCGGAGGCCCAAAGGTTGGAGATCCGCTTTAAAGGGAAAGTGAAACCATTATTCCACATTAAACCAATAAAAGCAATGGAAGGTTTTGATCTGGAAACAATTTACTTAAAAGCAAGTAACCAAATTGTCATATTCGCTGAAAAGGTAAAACTAAAGGTGGCCGTACATATTTACAATTATACTTACCCGACCGAGCGTTCCCGCGACATGCGATCGAACCGCCTTCCCGTTCTTCAATGCGACTGACATGCGATCGCAAATCCCATTCATTTTGCGATCGCATAGAAAAACAGTAGAGACGGTTCCGGCATGACCGATCCAATGTCGCAGGAACGCTTGGTCGGGTAAGTTAACATTGTATATCGTATGGCCACCTCTTACTTCCTACCCCTTTCCATTCTTAACCTGGTAGGTTATTATTCCCCCCCTTTCCCTGTACGCATGAGGCTGTCTCTTTGCAGACACTCCCTACACTCGTGATCCTCACTGTTTGCCAGTGAGATGTCAGGCAGAGGCCAGGGGAGGGGGCAGGGCTGTTTCCTGCTGAAACTTCCACATGGTGTAGCCTGGGTTCCTTTTCTCCCGCCTGCGCCTTAGTCTGGGTTCACACTTTACAGATGGTCCCTGGGGGTTTCAGGCTCCCCTCTCGCTGTAACCTCTCCTATGGGGAAGGGAATAGGGTGGTTTTAAGGTTAAAACCCCAACACATATAAATCAGCATGTGGAAAGGCTGGTCAATGTTTACATTAGAAGCATGACGCAGGCTGTATGATTTCAAAATAGCCTCAGCATTTAATGACTGGTATTTAGCCTTGCAGGAGATTTCATAGTTCCATTCCAAGGATCCAGGGGTCAGCCCACCCCTTTATAGAGACAGACGGATAGACTCACAGACAGACCGACGGACAGAATCACAGACAGACCGACGGACCAGACTCACAGACAGACAGACAGATGATAGACTCCGACCATACGATGTACAGACCGATGGACATTACAGATAGACAGTCCGACCATACGATGTACAGACCGAAGGGCAAACAGATTGACAGTCCGAACATATGATGTAAGACCGAAGGACATACGACAGATGACAGTCCCGACCATACGATGTACAGCACCGAAGGACCTACAGACACGATTGACAGTCGGACATACGAGTACAGACCGAAGGACATACAGACAGATCGATTGACAGTCCGAACATACGATTGTACAGACTGACAGGCCATACAGACAGATAGATAGATTCATATCTGAATATTCCATTCTTAGGTCCACGGTATATCTGTAATATTCATCCATCCAGGTCATGGTATATCTGAAAGTATATTCATTCAGTATTGATATATCTGTAATATTCTCCATCCAGGTATGGTATATCTGTAATAGCATCCATCCAGGTCATGGTATATCTGTAATATTCATTCATCGGTCATGGATATCTGTAATATTCATTCATCCAGGTCATGTATATCTGTAATATGCATCCATCCAGGTCAATGGTATATCTGTAATATTCATCCATCCAGGTCACGGTATATTGTAATATTATCCATCACAGGTACGTATACGTTATATTCATTCATCCAGGTCAGGTATATCTGTAATATTCATCATCCAGGTCAGTGGTATATCTGTAATATTCATTCATCTAGGTCACGGTATATCTGTAATATCATTTATCCAGGTCACGTTATATATGTAATATTCATCCATCCAGTCACGGGATATCTGTAATATCATTATCTAGGTCACGGTATATCTGTACATTATCCGTCATGATATCGAATTATCCATCCAGGTCACGGTATATCTGTAATATTCATTCATCCAGGTCAGGTATATCTGTAATATTCATCCCTCCAGGTCACGGGATATCTGTAATATTCATCCATCCAGGTCACCGGTATATCTGTAATATTCATCCAATCCAGGTCACGGATATCTGTAATTTCATCCATCCAGGTCACGTATATCTGTAATATTCATCCATCCAGGTCAGTTATCTGTAATATTATCCATCCAGGTCATGGTATATCTGTAATATTCATCATTCCAGGTCATGGTATATCTGCAATATTCATCCATCCGTCATGGTCAACTGTAAATTCATCATCAGGTCACGGTATATCTGTAATATTCATCCAGGTCACGGTATTGTAATATTCTCCAGTCGGTATATCTGTAATATCATTCACCCAGGTCATAGTATCTGTAATATTTCATCCATCCAGGTCATGGATATCTGTAATATTCAATCCATCCAGGTCAAGGTTTATCTGTAATATTCATTCATTCATTCATTCAGGTCAGGTATATCTGTAATATTCATCCACCAGGTCACGGTATATCTGTATATTCATTCATCTAGGTCACGTATATCTGTAATATTCATTTATCCAGTGTCATGGTATATCTGTAATATTCACCATCCGGTCAGGTATATCTGAATATTCATTCATCCAGGTCACGGTATATCTGTAATATTCACCATCCAGGTCATGGATATCTGTATACATTCCATCCAGGTCACGGTATATCTGTAATATTCATCCATCCAGGTCACGGTATATCTGTAATATTCATCCATTCAGGTCACAGGTATATCTGCTAATATTCATCCATCCAGGTCATGGTATATTGTAATATTCATCATCAGGGTATGGTATATCTGCATATATTATTCATCCAGTCATGGTATATATGCAATTCATCCATCCAAGGTCATCGGTAGATATCTGTAATATTCATCCATCCAGGTCACGGTATATCTGTAATATTCATCATCAGGTCACGGTATACTGTATATTCAATCCAGTCACGGTATATCGGTAATATTCATCCATCCAGGTCATGTATATCTGTAATATTCATCTCAAGGTCATGGTAATCTGTAATATCATCATCCAGGTCATGGTATTCTGTAATATCATTCATCAGGTCAGGTCATCTGAATATTATCATCAGGTCATGTATATTGTAATATATCCATCCAGGTCATGGTATATCTGTAATATTCATTCAACCAGGTCAATGGTATATCGTAATATCATCCATCCAGGTCATAGGTATATCTAGTAATATTCATTCATCCAGGTCGCTTATATCTGTAATATTCATTCATCTAGGTCACGGTATATCTGTATATATTCATTCATCCAGGTCCGGTATCTTATTTCATCATCCAGGTCATGGATATCTGTAATATTCATTCATCCAGGTCAGTTATATCTGTAATATTCATCCATCCAGGTCACGGTATATCTGTAATATTCATTCACCCAGGTCATAGTATATCTGTAATATTCATCCATCCAGGTCATGGTATATTGTAATATTTCATTCATCCAGGTCATGGTCTATCGTGTAATATTCATTCATCAGGTCATGGTTATATCTGTAATATATCCATCCAGGTCATGGGTATCTGTAATATTCATCCATCCAGGTCACGAGATCTGTAATATTTCCATCAAGGTCAGATATATCTGTATATCATCATCTGAATATTCATCATCCAGGTACGGTATATCTGTAATATTCATCATCCAGGTCAGGATATCGAAATATAATTTATCCAGGTCATGTAACTGTAATATTCATTCACTCCAGGTCCTGGTATATCGTAATATTCATTCATCCAGGTCAGGTATATCTGTAATTCATCCATCCAGGGTCACAGTATATCTTAAATATTCATTCATCCAGGTCATGGTATATCTGTTAATATTCATTACATCTAGGTCACGTATATACGTAATATTCATTCATCAGGTCAACGGTATATCTGTAATCATTCATTCATACCAGTCACGGTATATCTGTAATATTCATTCATCAGTCCACGGTATCTGTAATATCATTTATTTCATCCAGGTCTGTATATCTGTAATATTCATTCATTCCAGGTCACTGTATTATCTGTAATATTCATTCATCCAGGTATGGTATATCTGAAATATCATCTCATCCAGGTTCAATGGATAGATCTGATACATATTCATTCATCCAGGTAAGGGTATATCTGTTGTATCAATGAGATCAAATGGACTTGAAGTTAGTTCTTGAGACGTTTACTAGTCCCGATGGCTTCTCCAATCAGAATGATGGTATATCTGTATATTCTCCATAGGTCACAGTATATCTGTAATATTCATTCATCCAGGTCATGGTATATCTGTAATATTCATTCATCTAGGTCAGTTATCTGTATATTCATTCATCCAGGTCACGGATATCTGTAATATTCATTCATTCCTCAGGTCACGGTATATCGTAAATTCATTCATCCAGGTCACGTATAATCTGTAATATTTCATTTCATTCATCCAGGTCATGGTTATATCTGTAATATTCATTCATCCAGGTCACTGTATATCTGTATATTCATTCATTCCAGGTCATGGTATATCTGAAATATTCATTCATCCAGGTATGGTTATATCTGTAATATTCATTCATCCAGGTCACTGGTATATCTGTTGTATTCAATTAGATCAATGGACTTGAAGTTTAGTCTTTGAAGCGTTTCACAGTCATCCGAATGGCTTTCTCAATTCAGAATGACTGTGAATCTGTGGCAATTATGTACCCTGGAAAATCCCAATTAGATAACCACAGCCAAGTGTAAGGGTGTGATTGCATAGTGGCTAAGAGGTGTTATAGGAACGCCCAGAGTAAGGTATCAAAACAGCATTGTACATGGCAGACAGTTGGTGTTGAACCCCCCCACCCTCGAGGTGGTTTCTTTATTTTCACATAAATGGCCTCTTAACACCCTCTCTTGAACCAGTCACGTTCCTTTGCCAATATGTTAAATACAACCTTTCAAAGGTATGTCCTATCCTAAGATGCAGTACACGGCTGAGTCCTGACCCGAGGAATTGGCTCTTCTGTGCTGGGCCATACGTTGATGCAGTTGTTGTTTGTTGTCCCCCACATACAAATAGGAGCATTCATCATTGCACTGCACTGCATATATGATGTCGCTTTTCTTGTGTTTTGGTTATTGGGTCTTTTTCGGATGTACCAATTGCTTGCTCAGTGTGTTGTTCGGTTTAAAGCAGACAGGGATACGGTGTTTTTTGAAAATTCTTCTTAATTCTCGGAGACCCCTGCTACATAGGTGGAGACCATGTTCTTCTCCTGTCTTGCTTTCCCCTTCACGTTGGTATATCGTGTTCTTTTCTCCTTCTACTTTTTTGACAAAGGCCCTGCAGTATATAATTGAGGAGGCCAGAACAGTTATTGTTCAGCAGAAATCAACAAAATGAATGTAGTCTATTATGACCCATATGTCAATCCACTATAACTGTCTGTAATGACCACTATATACTGTCTGTAATGACCACAAATGTCAGTAAACCCACTTATGTCCTGTAATGACGCACTATATCTGTCCCTGTAATGAACTACTATACTGTCTGTAATGACTACTGTATATGGGGGGGTCTTTGAATGACTACTATATACTGTCTGTAATGACTACTGGATACTGTCTGTAATGACTACTGTATACTGTCTGTAATGCACCACTATATACTGTCTGTAATGACCACTAAATACTGTCTGTAATGACCACTATATACTGTCTGTCAATGACGCACTATATACGTGTGTCGAACTGACCCCTACTACTGTCTGTAATAACCCACTATATACTGTCTGTAATGACTCACTAATACGTCGCTACATACTACTGCTGTAATGTACTTAAATGAACTATATACTGTCTGTAATGACCACTAAAGCTACATATAATGTCTGTAATGACCACTATATACGTCCTGTAATGCTCTGTAATGACCAACTATATACGCTGTAATGCTAATATACGTATTAATGCTACTGCTACGTCTGTAAATGACCACACGCTCCTTAAAATACACTCTGTAATGACTACTATATACCGTCTGTATGACTACTATATACCGTCGTCGACCATAATAACCGTTGTAATGAACACATAACCGTCTGTAATGACCACTATATACCGTCTGTAATGAACCTACTATATACTGTCTGTAGACACTATATACTCTCTGTATGACTACTAGTATACTGTCTGTAATGACCTATATACTGTCTGTAATGACACTGATATACTGTCTGTGCAATATACTGTCTTAGGACCACTTTTACTGTATGACGTTCGTCTGTAATATTGTATGGACAACCACTATATACTGTCTGTAATGTCTGTAATGACCATGATTACTGGTAGTGTAATGACCACTAGTATAACTCTGTATCGTATACTGTATTATGAACTACTATACCTCTGTATGACTATATACACTTCGTGTTTATACCCGCTGATGACTACTATAATACCGTTGTAAGACACTATATACCGTCTGCTTAATGACCACTATAATAGCCGTCTTGGACATCGTAACCGCTTATGACTACGATCTAACTTGATGAACAACTAATACCGTCTGTAATGACCACTATTATACCGGGTTAGCCTATAACCGTGTGACTACTATATACGTCTGGTAATGAAACAAAAAAACTTTTACCTTAGTACCCCGTCTGTAATGACCACTATATACCGTCCGTAAGACATATATACACCGCCACCACACTACCCCCCCGGCCCCCCCCCCCAGGGGGGGCTCAATCTATCACGTCGCTACGCCCCCCCCGTCCACCCCCATCCCAGACTAGCACTATATAACCGTCTGTAATGAATCACTCATATACCGTCGCTGTAAATACCACTATATAACCGTCTGTAAATGGACCACTATATACCGCAGAACCATATATCGTCTGAGCCCACTATATACCGGTCTGAATGACCACTTATATACCGTCTGTAATGACAGCACTATATACCGTGGGTTTTTCATGACTTAACCTCTGAACCACTAATACCGTCTGTAATGACCACATACCGTCTGTAAATGACACTATACACGTCTTGTAATGACCAGATATACCTTCTGTAATGACACTATATACGCGTACGATATCGTCTGTAATGACCACTATAGTACGTCTGTAATGACCACTATATACCGTCTGTGTAATGACCCACTAATACGTCGGTAATCTGACTACTATTATACCGTCATGTAATGACACATATAACCGTCTGTAATGACCACTATAACCGTCTGTAATGACCCACTATATACCGTCTGTAATGACAACTCGATATAACCGTCTCGTAATACCACTATAATACCTTCTGTAATGACCACTATAACTTGTAATGACTATAATGATCTAACGTTATTACCTGTATAATGAACTTCGTCGTATGCAATATACGCGGTATGTCCTATACCGTTAATGACCTATACCGGTATGCATCTAACCGTCTGTAATGATACTATATAGCGTAATGATACTACGTTCTGTAATGACCTAAAGTCGTAATACCACTGTTCGTCGTAAGACTACTATATACCGTCTGTAATGACCACTATATACTGTCCTGTACTGCCACTATATTATTCTATATATTGTCTCAGGCTGGTATAATTAATTATTACTATTATTAAGTTTATTTACTTTAAAAATGATGATTTGATCAATTGAAATGATTTGAATTGATGGAAATGGATCTAAAATTAATTATTGCATATTAAAATATAATAAATATAAACAACAAAATATAATTAAACACAATAAATGAACCAGGATATTATTTAATATTTTTATAATCAAGTTTTGCAATCTCTGACAATGTAGGATTGAGTTGAACCTATTGTTCCGGCCATTTCACGCAATCCAAAGTTTCTCATATGGGGGCCGCCATCTGAATTGAAGTGCCAACCTCTGTTCAATCTTTTGGTTTAAGATGGCAGTGGTGGCCTTAGTCCTCTAGAGGGACGCTGGGGCACATGTCTTCTTTTCTACACGGATGACCAATGGTAACACTGTTGGTGGCTGAATGGTTGTGACTGTCCCCCAACCCGTTTGTCAGAACAATACGGTTAAGGCCACACTAAAACGCTAATGAGCGCATCTGAAAACAGATCGCAGTGCAGTTATTGCCAGTCTACATTGGATACCAGGCTGGTTTTCACAAGTCACAAGGACGCACGATCGTGTTGGAAGAATCTGTGGACTCAATCCCGTAAAATTGTATATATTGTCACTGAACAGCTGTTCTCTCCCGGATCGCCGCCCTATCTTTGATTGGCCGCACATGGCTAAGATAGGCGCGCAGATGTATCAAGGTTTAGGGGGTGATGTGGGCAGGACAATTGTAAATCCACCACACTACTGCTCCCCAACCATCCCCGGAACTCAAAGTAACAAGGTGCGTATTTTAAAGTCGCAGTTGCTGCTATTTTTGTTGTATTTTCCTACCCTGGGGTTAATACATTTACCCATAGTATTTCGGTTTGTCGAAAGACATCCACCTAGTCCGGTGATCCTCAAAAATGCGCCTCAGATGTTTGAAAACTACAACTCCCAGCATTCCTCAACTACAGAGGGAAGCATGGATGGCTGGGAGTTGTAGTTTTCAAACATCTGGGAGGCCGAGTTGCCTTCGTGAGTCCTAGTCGTCCAACCATTTAACCCAACCAATGTCTCTCTAACAGTGACACAGTAACATAGTATTGGGGTTGTATAAAGACAAACGGTCCCATCTAGTCCAACCTTTATACCCTACCCATGAATGGCTGTATAACAGGTACATGTAACATAGGATTGGAGGTTGTATAAAGACAAACGTCCATTCTAGTCCAACCTTATACCCTTCCATAATGTCTGTATAACAGTTACCATAGTAACATAGTATTGGAGGTTGTATAAAGCACAAACGTACCATTAGTCCAAACTTTATACCCTACCCATAATGTCTGTATAACAGTACATAGGAACATAGTATTGGAGGTTGTATAAAGACAAACGTCCATCTAGTCCAACCTTTATACCCTTCCCATAATGTTGTATAACAGTTAATAGTAACATAGTTAGGAGGTTGTATAAAGACAAACGTCATCTAGTCCAACCTTTATACCCTACCATAATGTCTGTCACAGTTACAAGTAACATAGTTATGGAGGTTGTATAAGACAGAACGTCCATTAGTCCAACCTTTATACCCTACCCATAATGTCTGTTATAACAGTTAAATAGTAACATAGTATTGGAGGTTGGATAAAGACATGCATCCATCTAGTCCAAACCTTATAACCCTACCCATAATGTCTGTATAACAGTTACATAGTAAAATAGTATTGGAGGTTGTATAAAGACATGCATCCACTAGTCCAACCTTTATACCCTACCCATAATGTCTGTATAACAGTTACATAGTAACATAGTTAGAGAGGTTGTATAAAGACATACGTTCTATCTAGTCCAACCTTTATACCCTACCCATAATGGTGTATAACAGTTACTAGTAACATAGTATTGGAGGGTGAAAAAAGACATACGTCCATCTACTCCAACCTTTATACCCTACCCATAATGTCTGTTAACAGTTACATAGTAACAAAGTATTGGGGGTTGTATAAAGACATACATCCATCTAGTCCAACCTTTATACCCTACCCATAATGTCTGTGTAACATTATATAGTAACATAGTATTGGAGGTTGTATAAAGACATACGTCCATCTAGTCCAACCTTTATACCCTACCCATAATGTATTGTTAAACAGTACTAGTAACATAGTATTGGAGGTTGTATAAAGACATACGTCCACTAGTCCAACCTTTATTACCCTACCCATAATGTCGGTATAAACAGTTACATAGTAACATAGTTTATTGGAGGGTGTATAAAGACATACGTCTACTCTAGTCCAACCTTTATACCCTACCATAATGTGTATAACAGTTACATAGTAACATAGATTGGAGGGTGTATAAAGACATAGGCCATCTAGTCCAACCTTATACCCTACCCATTAATGTTTGTATAACAGTTACAACAGTAAACATAGTATTGGAGGTTGTATAAGACATACGTCCATCTAGTCCAACCTTTTTATATACCTACCCAAATGTCGGTATAAACAGTTACATAGTGACATAGTATTGGAGGTTGTATAAAGACATACGTCCATCTAGTCCAACCTTTATACCCACCCTAATGTCTGTATAACAGTTACACTATAACATAGTATTGGGATTGTATAAAGACATACGTTCCATCTAGTCCAACTTTATTACCCTGTCATAATGGCTGTATAAACAGTTACATAGTAACAGTAGTTGGACGTTGTATAAAGAAACATACCTCCACTAGTCCAACCTTATACCCTACCATAATGTCGTTATAACAGTTACATAGAACAGTTATTGGACGTTGTATAACAAATACCCCATCTAGTCCAACCTTTATACCTAACCCATATGTCTGTATAACAGTACATAGTAACATAGTATTGGAAGTTGTATAAAGACCTACGTCCATCTAGTCCAACCTTTATACCCTACCCCATAATGTCTGTATAACAGTTACATAGTAACAAGTATTGGAGGTGTAAAGACATACGTCCATCTAGTCCACCTTTATACCCTAACCCTAATGTCTGTATAAGTTACACAGTAGACATAGTATTGGAGTTGTATAAAGACACGTCCATTAGTCCAACCTTATACCCTACCCATTCTGTCGTCTAACAGTTACATAGTAAACAGGTATGGAGATGTATAAAGACATACATCCATCTAGTCCAACCTTTATACCCGACCCAAATGTCTGTCTAACAGTTACCTAGTAACATAGTATGGAGGTTGTATAAACATCATAGTCCATCTAGTCAACCTTTTACCCTACCCATAATGTCTGTCTAAACAGTTAAATAGTAACATAGTATTGGAGGGTGTATAAAGAATACGTCCACTCAGTCCAACCTTTATACCCTACCCATAATGTTGTCTAACAGTTACATAGTAACATAGTATTGGAGGTTGTATAAAGACATAGTCCATCTAGTCCAACCTTTATACTACCCATAATGTCTGTATAACAGTTACATATTAGTAACATAGTATTGGAGGTTGTATAAAGACACACGTCCATCTAGTCCAACCTTTTATACCCTACCCATAATGTCGTATAACAGTTACATAGTACATAGTATTGGATGTTGTAAAAGACATACGTCCATCTAGTCCAACCTATACCCTACCCATAATGTCGTATAACAGTTACATGTAGTAAACAGTTATTGGAGTTGTATAAAGACATACGTCCATCTAGTCCCACCTTTATACCCTACCCATAATGTTTGTATAACAGTTACTAGTAACATAGTTTTGGAGGTTGTATAAAGACATACGTCCATCTAGTCCAACCTTTATTACCCTACCCATAATGGTCTGTATACAGTTACATAGTAACAAAGTATTGGAGGTTGTATAAAGACATACGTCCATCTAGTCCAACTTTATACCCTAACATAATGTCTGTATAAGTTAACACAGTAACATAGTATCGGAGATTGTATAAAGACATAGTCCATCTAGTCCAACCTTTTATACCTACCCATCATGTACTGTTCTAACAGTTACATAGTAACATAGTATTGGAGATTGTATAAAGACATACGTCCTCCATTAGTCCAACCTTATACCCTACCCATAATGTCGTTCTAACAGTTACATAGACAACATAGTATGGAGGTTGTATAAAGACACTACGTCCATCTAGTCAACCTTTATACCCTACACATAATGTCTGTCTAAAGTACAATATCAACATAGTATTGGAGGTTTTATAAAGACATACGTCCATCTAGTCCAACTTTTATACTCTAGCCATAATGTCGTACATCTAGTCCAACCTATATACCCTACCCATAATGTCCTGTCTAACAGTTACATAGTAACATAGTATTGGAGGTTGTATAAATATAAAGACATAGTCCATCTAGTCAACCTTTTATACCTAGCACAATGTCTGTATAACAGTTACATAGTAACATAGTATTGGAGGTTGTATAAAGACATACGTCCATCTTGTCCAACCTTATACCCTACCTTTAATGTCTGTATAACAGTTACATAGTAACACAGTATTGGAGGTTTTATAAAGACATACTGGTCCATCTAGTCCCAACCTTTATACCCTACCCATAATGTCTGTATACAGTTAAATAGTAACATGTATGGAGGTTGTAAAGACATAAGTCCATCTAGTCCCAACCTTTATCCCTACCCATAAGGGCTGTATAACAGTTACATAGTAACATAGTATGGAGGTGTATAAAGACATACGTCCAATCTAGTCCAACCTTTATACCCTACCCTTAATGTCTGTATAACAGACATAGGAACATAGTATTGGAGGTGTATAAAGGACATACGTCCATCTAGTCAACCTTATACCCTACCTACTGTCTGTGATAACCGTTACATAGTAACATAGTATTGGAGTGTTGTATAAAGAACTACGTCCATCTAGTCCAACCTTTTATACCCTACCCATAATGTCTGTATAACAGTTACATAGTAAATATATGGAGTTGTATAAGACATACGTCCATCTAGTCAACCTTTATACCCCTACCATAATGTCTGTATAACAGTTACATAGTAACATAGTATTGGGAGGTTGTATAAAGACATACGTCCATAGTCCAACCTTTAATCCCTACCCATAATGTCTGTATAACAGTGATAATAGTAACATGTATTGGAGGTTGTATAAAGACATACGTCCATCTAGTCCAAACTTTATACCTCTACCCATAAGTCTGTATAACAGTTACATCAGTACACTAGTATTGAGGTGTATACAGACATACGTCCATCTAGTCCAACCTTTATACCCTACCATAATTGTCTGTATAACAGTTACATAGTAACATAGGATTGGAGGGTTGTATAAAGACCTACCGTCCATCTAGTTCAACCTTTATCCCTACCCTAATGTATGTTAACAGTTACATAGTAACAAGTATTGGAGGTTGTATAAAGACATACGTCCAATCTAGTCCAACCTTTATACCCTACCATAATGTTCGTTAACAGTTACAAGTAACTGTATCGGAGATTGTATAAAGACATACGTCCATCTAGTCCAACCTTTATACCCTACCCATATGTCTGTCTAACAGTTACATAGTAACACTAGTATTGGAGTTGTTATAAAACATAAGTCCATCTAGTCCAACCTTTATACCCTACCCAAATGTCTGTCTAACAGTTACATGATAACATAGATTGGAGGTTGTATTAAAGGACATACGTCCATCTAGTGCCAATGTTACTACCCTTACCCATAATGTCAGTCTAACAGTTACATAGTAACATAGTATTGGAGGTTTGTATAAAGACCAGTCCATCTAGTCAACCTTTAACCTAGCCATAATGTCTGTCCACCTAGAGATCAACCATTATACCCTGACCATAATGTCTGCTAAACAGTCATATAACAGTATGGGGTGATAAGACATAGCCATCTAGTCCAACCTTTATAACCTACATAATGCGTTACAGTACCAGTAAAAAGTTGGAGGTGGATAAAGACATAGTCCATCTTGCCAACCTTTAACCCTACCGCTTATGTCTGTATAACAGTAATAGTAACACAGTATTGGAGGTTTTATAAAGGACATACATCATCAGTCAACCTTTAACCCTACCCATAATGTCTGGATAACAGTTACATAGTAACATAGTACTGGAGGTTGTATAAAGACATACGTCCATCTGAGTCCACCTTTATACCCTACCCATAATGTCTGTATAACCGTATAATAGTAACATAGTACTGGGGTGGGTTGTATAAAGACATACGTCCATCTAGTCCAACCTTTATACCCTACCCTTTTAATATGTCTGTAAACAGTACATAGTAACATAGTACTGGAGGTTGTATAAAGACATACGTCCATCTGTCCAACTTTAGAACCCTACCCCTTAATGTCTGTATAACAGTTACATAGTAAATCAGTATGGAGGTTGTAATAAAGACATACGTCCATCTAGTCCAACCTTTATACCCTACCCTTAATGTCTGTCATAACAGTTACATAGTAACATAGTATTGGAGGTTGTATAAGAGCATACGTCCATCTAGTCCAACCTTTATATCCCTACCATTAATGTCTGTTAACAGTACATAGAACATAGTATTGGGTTGTATAAAGGAATACGTCCATTAGTCCAACCTTTATACCCTACCCTAATGTCTGTATAACAGTACATAGTAACATAAGTATTGGAGGTTGTATAAGACACTACGTCATCTGTTACCAACCTTATACCCTACCCTAAGTCTGTAGAAACAGTTACAAGTAACAATAGTATGGAGTTGTATAAAGCATACGCCATCTGTCCAACCTTATACCCTACCCACAATGTGGATAACAGTTTACATAGTAGTAACCATAGTGTATTGGAGGTTGTATAAAGACATTACGTCCATTTCTAGTCCAACCTTCCATACCCTACCCATAATGCTGTAAAACAGTTACATAGTAACAAGTATGTGGAGGTTGTATAAAACATCTAGCCTCTAGCAACTTTACCTACCATAATGTCTAACAGTTACACAGTAACAGTATTGGAGGTTTATAACGAACATACGTCATCCTAGTCCTCCACATAAGTTATACCCTACCATAATGCTACCCCCCATTGCCTGTAGAAAAGTTACATCAGTAACATAGATTGGCGGTTGATAAAGACATATCCTCATCTAGTCCAACCTTTATACCCTACCCATAATGTCTGTATAACAGTACATAGAACATAGTATTGGAGGTTGTATAAAGACATGTGTCCATCTAGTCCAACCTTTATACCCTACCCATAATGTCCTAACAGGTACACAGTACATAGTATTGGAGGTTGTTATAAAGACATTACGTCCATCTAGTCCAACCTTTAACCCTACCCCTCATGTCTGTAAACCAGTTAATAGTAACATAGTATGGAGGTTGTATTAAGACATACTCCATCTAGTCCAACCTTATACCCTACCCATAATGTCTGTTAAACAGTTACATAGTAAACATAGTATGGAGGTTGTATAAAGACATCGTCATCTAGCCAACCTTTATACCCTACCATAAGGTCTGTATAACAGTTACATAGTAACAAGTATTGGAGTGAGGTTGTATAAGACATACATCCTATAGTCCAACCTTATACCCTACCCATAATGCCTGTCTAACATTTACACAAGAAATATCCACTAGTCTAACCTTTTTGTCCTTGTTCTGTAGGCAAAGGGGTGTTCTGGACACCAGGATGGACCCGTCATTTAGGTTCGTCCAGATGCATGTTGGGGGTATATGATACATATATACATATTTCTGAAAGGTGCTGGTGTAATTTAGCCAAGTCACTGACCTCCTTTTGCATTTTAGTATAAGCAGGAGATGCCACAATGGTTTTCTCAAAAATAATTCTTCTTAAGGTGGTACACACCATGCAATATTTTGGTCCAATTGACTGATAGTTCAGTGTATTGGGGCGTCGGGCCAAAATAATTGCGTGGGTTTTTGTGTGTGAGCGACTGTTTGTTGTCCAAATCAGACAAACGAACGAGGGATGGGTCCAATAACCATGGGCAACATGAAGCCCTTATGAAAGTACGCGGTCCCGGCAAACTGTCGCCATGGCCACTACCCTAAAAGTGTACGGGCACCTCTCTACCTTACAATAAACTACGGTCTTATCATAGTCAATAATTATCATTTTAAATGATATGTTATAATGAAGTAGGCAGGCGACAGGTGCAGTATAGCTCTACAACATATATAGCCTGACTCCATGGAACGCTTTTGGTAGAATAAGAAAAAAGTTTGTATAATGAGAAATAATGTGTTCCTTATACTGCGGTGGGTAACCTATTATATTACACGTAAGGGGTTGCGGTTTCCTTACATAATACAAAAGAGACATAATATCCTTATAACTAAGCTGGTGGTGTAATTATTGTCAATGTAAAATTTATAGTCAAAGCGTTCACACTGGGTAAGTTGTAGCCTATATAGAGAAAGTGTCACATCCTTATCAATAACGTTGTGCAACAGCAAGTGATAGTTAATAGATTATAGTAAAGATCGTAGTAATGCCAGAACCTCTTGTAGTCTATGTCAGCACCTTCGTGTATCTATGTCGACCTTGAGTCTATATGTCAGACCTTCTTGAAATCTATTCAAGACCTTCTTGTAGTCATATGCAGACCTTCTTGTAATTCTATGTCAGACCTTCTGGTGTCTATGTCCGACCTTTTGTAATTCTATCGACTTCTTAGTATCAATTTTTATCTTGTCGACATCTTGTAAATCTATGTCAGACCTTTTGTAATTATGGCAGACTCTGGTAAGCTTGTCAGGACCTTCTTGAGTTATTCAGACTTCTGGTATCTAGGTCAGACATCTGTAATCTATTGTAGACCTTCTGGTTAATCTATGTCAGACCTTCGTGTAGTCTATGTCATCGTAATCTATGCAAGACCTTCTTGGAATTCTATGTCAGACCTTCTTGTATCTATGTCAGACCTTCTTGTAGGCATATGTAAGACTTCTTGTAGTGACCCCCCCCCCCCCCCTTCGCGTTTTGCGAATGCGTTTTCGCCTTTTTGCGTATGGATACGATGCGTTAACGCCCAAAAATGGTGAACGCAGGTGTTACAATAGAGACGAGGCAATCGCATGCGCATCGGAAATGCCAGGAATGCCGCGTTCCGGGATGTCCATTTTAGCAATATCGCGACGCGAAACGCGCGAAAATGCGGTATGTGTGGCTAGCCCTATAAGTAAACAAGTATCACTTGTCTTTTACAGATCCTAGAGACACACCTAGGTGGTTGCTTAGAAGGTGGACTAAACCAAGACAGGAGTGCGTAGGGGGAGCGGTGCACGTGAGCAGTTACGGACGCGAGGCCCATAGAGGATTTTCAAATGCTTCATTAAGAGGGAATAAGGCAGTAGTGATCTAGGGTGATGAATCGGTGCTTATCTTTTCCCTTAGGTTTTTTGTTTACACAAAAAAAACAATGATAATCCTACGGAAGATAGAAACCCTGTAACAGTGAAAGGGTGGGATAACAGTGTGCTGGTATGTTAATGTGTGGTTGATATTGATTGATTTGATCCATTTGACTTTCTCAGTACGTAGTGGTGAAGCCAGGGACAGAAGGAGGTGTGAAAGGGATGTTCACCCATAGATCCGGGTGAAAGGTCCCATGAGCTACTCCAGGCGGTCGGGAATAATCGGATGAGTCCCCTCATGCTCATTAAACATTACTGCCACTCGTTTTTGTCAAGGTAACGGCCTTGGATAGACCTGGGTGATAGGAGGTTTAAGTGGACATTGGGAGATGGACTGTCACGGACTGTACCCACATCAGATATTTCCAGCAACCAACCAGTAGTGACGTGTATGCGGTTCGGTCAGCCCGGGAACTATACTAATGGTGTGTGTGGGGGCCCGTTGGTAGTCACGGACCTATTTGCCGCCCACGACCGAACAGGGACTAGTAGTCTAGTAGCGCGTGCGACGGTCGGGGACAGAAAAACTCGCATGGCATGTACATAAGCTTAACAATAGGAAAGAAAGTGAGGGGACTTTCATGAATGGTTTGGAGAAGTGTGTAACTAATGCCCCCGCACGTGGCCATCCGACAGGTGGCCTGGGTCATAACATGCAGGGGTGTACCTGCAGGGCCCCCGGCCCCCCCCCGAGAATGGAGGCTGGGCCCCTGGACCCTCCTCCCTCCAAGATGCCCCCAGCGATCAGTGGTTTTTAAACAGCTGTCGCCCTAAATGAACATACGCGCGATCGCTGTTAAAAAAGATTGGACCTGAACTTCTGGATTAACGGAGAACTTCGGGTCGGGTTCTTTTAAACAGTTTATTCGGTGAACTGAACCGCAAAACTTTTTTTAAGAAGTGGAGATTCCCTTTAACCAGTGCGCAGAGGCTTACGATCATCAGCGTTTGCTGGGGGGGCCTCGTAATTTCTAGTTACGCCATTGAGAAGACACCTGTGTTTTACAACGGCCCCCCGTTAGTACACGTCTCATCCACTGAAGCCTTTACAAAGCCTTTCAGGCTTTTTTGAACTTTCTTTTTCTTCACTTCCAATTACTTCTATAAATTATAAGAAACTGTCACGATCCTAGGCTAGACAGAGGCTGTTCACAAACGTTAATAAATCATAAAGTGGAACTGTGGTCTACATACATAAAAAGGGTCACCACTCCTACCTTTTACAAATGGGATCCAGGTTCATGCTTCTATCTGCAGTACTATCCAAAGTTACAGCCGGTAAATGGTTTTTTTCCTGATAGCATGTGATCTGTGAAATCACTGCACCACTGGTTTGCCGCCAAGTTAAGGTGGAGCAGTGCCCATTGCTGGGACAAGATCATCATCAGCTGCTCATAGCCCACCCCCAAAACTTCCAAGTCAAGGAAGTGTAGAGAATGGTTGCAGTCTGTAATAGCTCAGAAAAAGATGATTTTTACTGCACATCAGGGGACGTCACAGGCTCAGGCAGTCAGGACAGACAAAGAGTGAAAATTACAAGCTTATACTTAAGATCCAGAGAAGCCGGCAAGAGAAAACATATTAGCCTGTTGAATGGCAAGTGCTCTTTTTCAAATAAAGGGCACCTGTATGATGACCACAGTTACCCTTTAAGAACGCCACAATTAATCCTTTAAGAGGAACACGGATAATGGTGGCCCATACGCTGCTTTGGAAGTGGTTGTGTGCACGATATAGTTCTTTTGTGCCTCTCAATCTACCTCACACAGGCCAATCCTAGCCCTTCAGGACTGACACCGATTGGGTCTTAAACAGATGGATTGCCTGATGGCAATTATTAAAAAAGCCGTACTGTGTAAACCGATTACATGGCCTAGTTGAAGACAACACAGATGCACAACTCATTTTGGAGTTGTTGGCCATGACACAAAGCGTTTATGTTGACCATTAATCAAAAATTTGTTTCTGGGGATGATCAGAAAATCCTGCCCTGCCTACATATCAGGAGATTCCTTTACATATCCCATTTTTAGTTCTCAAACTAGATTTCCCAGAATGCTTTGAACAGAACCAACACCTATAAAACATCCTGTTATTAGGTGACGCGAACAGAATGGCGGGTGGTAAGGGCAGTGACAGCATTTCCTTTGCAGAGAAACGTGATTGCCTTTCAGTGAATTATTGTTATTATTTGTGGCAGTTGGTGCAAGTGATGCTTTGCCTGAGCTGGAGTGTTTTCTCTTCTCCTTAGACCCGAGTGATCGATCGTAGACAGAAGCAGGAAAGTAAAGGAAAGCCAATATGTATACATGATAGCGTCGTCCATTGACCTTTTTGTCTCCTTATTATTAACCTTCTTGTCATGGGCTGTTTTTGCGGAGGCGTTTACAAAAGACCAACAGGACCGCGGTGATTAAACTAGGACACAGACACTACACACACTCTACACACACGTTACACGGACTCTACATCAACTCTACACACACAGTTCACATGCTACACAGACTCCCACACCAACCTCTTTACAGACTCTACATACACTCTACCAGACTTACATACACAAGACTATAAACCACTCTACCTATCTCTGCCATACACTGTACACAGACTAAACACTCCACATACACTCTACCAGATCTACACACACTCTACACCCAGAATTTAACTCCCACACACACTCTTACCACAGACTCTACATACACTGTACACAGACTAAATTACTCTAACGACTAGAAACACTCTACCTACTCTCTACATTACACTCTACACAGACTTTACATAACACAGACTATAAACACTCTACATACTCTCTACCATACACTCTACACAGATACACACTCCACATATACTCTTACACAGACTCTTACACAACTTACACACATTACAAGACTTTAACTCCACACCATACACAGACTAAATACACTCCACGACTGTAACTCTACACAGGGACTATACACATCTACCTACACTCTACAAGCCTACACATCCACACACACTCTACACTGACTTCTATCATACACTCTACACAGTAATCCAGAAGTATGTCCAATAATCCTCGAAATGGCCTGGAACCCTCTAATGAGCTTGCGCAAAAAACCTGGCAATTGCCGCCGCTCAGGTTTTAAGAAGTGTTTTAACATGTTTTGGGGTGACAGTGACACATGTTCCCAGACATTTAACAGGTGCCACAGCCCATTTACGTAAGTTACCAATGTTAGGTACGGTAAATCATCCGGACTTTCCAACTATCACTCCCCCATTGACTTTAAGGGTCCCGCCGAATTCGAATTTTCCAACTTCTTGTTTTAAATTTTGTTTTTGTTTTTTTTAGTTCTAAACGTTTGAATTCGGACCCATTAAAACTGTTATGAAGTTCGTCCATCTCAACCCTGACTGGTTCCTTTATCCCCTTTTTTAACAGCTGATCGCATGGAGTGTAGTAAAGGGTGTGCAATCAGCTCTTTAAAATCGCCGGATTACAGGACCAGCAGTGACTGGAACGTGCACTTTTAGCACAATTCTATCTCACAATCGGCTGTTTAAAAGAGGGAATTGAGGTCAGAGTCAGGAGACGGGAGGGCCACTTTTAGCCTTCATGGGGGACTGGGGTAGTTACGGCACGGTCTACACACTTTTGACACCACATTATTACACAACTCCTACACACTTATCACACGCGGTACAACACTCCACCAACGCGACCCAGTCGGGACACTCTGGACACACACGCCCGGACACACACTCCGACACACTACCCCAGCTGCTACACACACGCCACACCCACGATACACACTGGACACACACACGGACACACACGTTCGGGACAACCAGTCTTGACAGCAGCAATCGACACACTCGGTACACCCCGCCGGACACACACACGCCAACCACCAACTTCACACGCGTTACACAAACACTCCACACCCACACTCTTTAAACACTTTACACACACCACTACACCAAGCTTTACACACTCCACACACATCGACCACACTTTACCACACTCTATACACTCTTTATTAAAAAGAAATTAGTCATTAACTCTAAATTACATAGTTTTTTTTAAGAGAAGACAAAGTAATTTATGGTTTGTCACTTTGACAAGTTTTTAACAAAATCAATTTAAGACAAAATACATGAGAAATAATCTGGTTACTACTGAGATGCGTGTTTTGTGTTTGTGTTTTTACAGTACGAAGTTGGGCAGAATAGGCAGTAGCCCCATGCAGGAGTGTTCCCCTCCTAATACCGAACACCTGTCTGTGGATATCTACCCACGGGGTGTATAAGTGTCCTTCATTCAAATACACAACAATACAATTTTTAATTATTGACTATTAGATTATTATGATGGATTTAATCGCCACCAACACTTCCATAGAGCTTGAACAATGAAATGGAAATATTAACATCAGGCCCTGCCCGAAGAGCTTACAATCTAATCACCTTTATTTGACACCTACACATTAACTGACACAGTAACACATCTAAGCACTATATTGAACATACAACCTAGCAGTAGTCTTTATGATTGTGGGGGAAACCGGAGTGCCCGGGGAAACACGCAAGTACGGGGGAGAACATACAAACTCCTTGCAGAGTGTTCCAAGGGTGGAATCGAACTCAGGACCCCAAGGACACACTCTTTTACACGCACGCCACTACACGCTGACTTAACACACTCCGGTACACAACGCTGACACACTTCCGTTACAGACACCCCATACAATCTACACACACTCAAACACTATTTTACCACCACACGCCACACTACGCGGACACACGCGGGACACACCACGCCAGACACGCGGGACACAACACGAGACACACGCGGTACACCTACACTGCCACACACGCGAGCACACGCGGGACACCCAGCCAGACACACGCGGACCACACACGGATTGACACACACGGACACAATGCGGGACACCACACGCCACACACGCGTACACCACACACGCCGAGACCACGCGGGACAACACTCGACACGCGGGAAACACGCTGGACACACACTCCAGACACGCTGGTACACCACACTCTCCACACACGCCACACACTCTACAAACACACTCCCATACACTCTTGGTAAACACACTCCACCACTTACACATCTGACACACACTCAAGACAACTCTTGACACACACTCTACACACAGCTCCATACACTCCTTTACACGCACTATATATATCCCCAAAAGCATTGACTGAGAATCTAGGTTATTAGTAGCGGTGATATGTGGAAATTTTGTCTCACGTCATCTGTACCCCTGACAATTGCCCCTGGTGGTTTGTGTGTAGGGTGTTTCATCGGGTTGCTCTTTGGCCCTGGTGCTCTGTACATATGGCTGTCGGGATCTTGGCTGCTGGTCAGAGTTTTCTTACAATGACTGGACCTACGCTGGGAAGTTGGGATGGAGGTAGGTAAGGGGGGGGGGTTAATATTGATTTGGTGGTGTCAGTCTGGGTGATTATAAGTTGTGAAGTCAGTGTCATGGGGTTCGTGCTGGGAAAAAAAATGAATATAACCCAGCCCATAAAACAGGCCTACAATATGTGATGCAACGTCGCCACCTGTGTTAAATATTAGGAGCGGTTTTTTTTACTTAGGTTTTGTAATGTTTATGTTTTTCGCAATGGGTGGAAATGCATTAAACTGGCAAATATATAACGTACAATTGAAATGTGGCCACCTCAGCCTGTAACCATTTATTAAAATAAAGGACTTGATGCGTGAATGATAATCGATAGACAGAGTGTGTCAATCGGATTCGATTTTCACATGACAGGACAACATTTGGCAACTCCACTCAACTTATGTAAATTTAGATAAACCCACCAGAAATTCCAATACAGTAACAAAAAAATCACACCTGCTTTAATGAGTTGATAACAGATAGCATGCTTAATTGATCTATACCATAACTTGGTGATCTTAAAGCACATATAAAATAACATCTTTTTATTAATCATCTGCCTACAGTTGGAGCAGCCATATTGTCTGCGGGTATGCTAAAACCAATGACTAAAACTTTGGGGCCATCAGGACAAACAACAGAGGGTCAGTGACCAATCTAGAGCATATGATGTCACCATTGATACAAAAACAGAGCATATACTATTCCTTGTAGTTAGAATGTCCCCAATGGACTATTTGCTTTGAATTCTATGTGTAATCCCTGAGCAGTTGTGTTTAAATATTGTAATTTTATTGGAATCATAAGTATCAATAGGCACAGACAATAAATGAAAACACAAACCAATTCATTTTTTAAGCTTAAAAGTTCCAAAATTTTAAACCAATGTTCATATGTGTTTCATTTGGTTCCAGTGTTTCCATATCCTTGCAGCTTGTTGATGTACGACCATGAAAGTTTAAACAGAAGCAGGGAGCTTGGAAAGAAATACTAAGAATTTCATTACAATTTACTCAGATTTGGTATTTACCAGATGGACATTAATGTTGGTGAGTTGACCATAACCTTTTGAGCTTTGTGAAAAAAGACAAATAGGTTATTTGTTGGGGGGCCTTCCCAAGATGGCTGTCTATTGTCTGACTGTTCTTATCTCTAGGGCTTTCTCAAAAATTAAGTGGTCAGGTTTTTGACGGGTTGTACCCTCACACGTTTCCCTGTGCCATTATCCCAACTGTATTTGTGGCTGCTTTTAAGGTGTTTGAGCACCTATCAGGCTATGAAAGACCTTCTCAATGTCCTTCAGAGCATCTTGGTAAGGACATGGTTGTATGGATATTAAAACTTTCTTTTTCATGAGGGACAAATCCTGATATGTTCTTTATTTTCCAGCTCCCTTTTGGCTTCTTCCCAGTACTCACTTTCACCAGCAGCGGACCCCTCATGCAGATTTTGCTATGGGTGGAGAGGCGATGTGAGTAGAGTAGCGGGTTTTGATTGAGCACATTTGGGAGATGATGTGATTAATATATTTAATAGTAATGTTTCATATACAGTATTGTGAATAATGACGTTACCAAGTAGTAGAAGCACAAAACCACAGAAATAGGGACATTATTTTCATAATTCACAAGTGTCAGTCAGCCAGTGACAGTGATAACATAGCTAACCATGATTATAAAAACTAAGAACAGCTGAGCACTGATTATAACCTGATTTGACATAGCTAAAACACTGAATGGAGAATATGACATAGATAAACAATGATTATAAACTGAATGACATAGCTAAGCACTGATTATATCTGATGACATAGCTAAACACTGAATTCTAACTGAGAAAATAGCTAAACACTGATTATAAAGGATAACATAGCTAACACTGATTATAACTAAGAAAGCTGAGCACTGATGATAACTGATGACATAGCTAAAATGATATAACTGATGACATAGCTAAACACTGATTATAACTGATGACATAGCTAACACTGATTAATATGATGACATAGTAAACCTGATTATAACTGATGACATAGCTAGGCACTGATATAACTAAGAAACAGCTTGAGGCATATATTACTGATGACATAGTAAACTGATTTGATAACTAATACATAGCTAAGCCACGTGATTATAACAATGACATAGATAAGCCTGATTATAATGATGAAATAGCTAAGCACTGTTTATAATGATGACATAGATAAGCACGATTATAATGGTCAATATTTTTTAAAACCCCCAATAGATATATACTGATGGACAGTTGGAATCATCTAATAAAATAATAAGAGTTCTTGCATATTAGGCATTGGGTAACGAGAGGTTTGGGTGACAGGAGCGCCAAGAGATGAAGTGGGTTGGATCTAATGTTTTTATGTCATGTGGTTAAACATGGGAAAGACCCTTGACATCGCTGTTGTCCTTTGTCAGCCATTGGGAAAGTGGTTGCCTATCCTTCTCATCGTATTGTAGACTTGCCATAAAACCTGTACTGTTGTGGTTGTTTACATCCTTTCGCTGACCGTTCCCCCCTGATGTCCTCCGGTGGGGGTCCTCTGTTGCTATATTCCTATCACCTGTACCGGAGATTTCTCTGACTTGGATGACCCAACTGCTATGGCCAACAAGTAAATGTTTAATCACAAGAGCTTGGAACCTTTGACCTGAGATCCTTTTTTGTTGTGTATCTTTCTACGCAGGGAGAAGATTTGAGTGAACCTCATAGACAGGTGTGCTTTGGTGAAGTTTATTCCACAAGGGTTAAGGTGCTACACCCCCATATCAGTCCTGGTTCCGGCCTTTTTATGAAGTAGATATTAAATTCCAATGTACCCTCAGTGAGCGCACAGAGTACATAAAGCTGGTGGGATGATAACTCATAATCAATCGGTGTTTGTCTTTAGATTAAACATAGAATTGAAGTTTATAATTAAGTGGTGTTGATGCGATCTGTTAGATAGATAACATTTGATACAAACCTGCAGTCAGTGTAACCTGTCTGAAGTTACGGTGCGTTAAATTTTAAAAACAAGTCCTATTCTGCGCATGTATCTATGTAACAAGCTCTTGTGCTATTCGCTGCATTGTAGCCGTTTTCCCACAAACGCAACAAGCTTTGCAAGCTTTGTATTTGATCCTTTGCGGTGTTGATAAAAATATGACAAGTTTGAGATGTTTGAGCAAGCTGCACCAATGGATGAGGGACATGGTTATGTGTGTGATGACCATAAGCAGGAAGCAGGATTTGTTTAATTTTTTGTTACTATAGCGGTCCAGTAGGCGTAGCTACAGACTTATGGGCCCATATGATGCAAATTTGTGGATGGGCCCACCCCAACCAGCTGCAAAACAAAATCGGCACTGCAAACACCCAAATAATCATTGGTAAAATGCTGTGTACATAACACGGTAAATAACTGGCACAAAGACCTGGGTATAATGATTGGCAAAACAGACAATGGTAACATGGTGCCAGCTTTGTGCGGCAACAAACTGTAGTTTGGAACCCTTAGAACAAAATGGGCCCCCTGTTGGCCAAGGCCCCTGGTGCGGTGTGCATCCTCCCCCCTGCGCCCCTGGTTCCTACGCCCCAGGGAAATAGCGATCTGCAGGCTGACGCCTAGGAGTGATCCAGTGCTCATTTGAAAGTAAAGCTGCAGGTTTTATTAACACTCCTAAATTGTTTGGAGACTTCAATTTCTACATCCTACTGCATACATGATGAAATCCCTTCTGGAAAAAACATGTTGCAGAAGAACGACATGGTCACAACCAGCAGCCTTGCCAAGTAGACTATTATATTTTCTTTGTGCTTTTCTTAGCTGTGGACCTTGCGCCTGGCGCACGTGGTTGAGGTGTCCTGTCCCAGGAACGTCACAAGCAATTCTGCATAAACGAAATGTCCTGGATTTACAAGAGAAATATTCCAATGTACTTACACAGTAAAAATGAAAAACAACACATATGTCGTTGAATTAATGATAGAACGATCAGTTCAATTAAATCTTGTGATTGCAGAATCCCACACAGGTGATCAACGTTTTATTTCCTTTTAAAACTGTATAGCGATGTGAAAACCTATGGATCAAACAGGCGTTGAGTGGAATCAAAACCCAATCTGGTACTTGTACAGTTGTCAAGCAATCAATTCGAGTCCGCTGGCCCATCAGGATTCGGCTAATTCTACAATGATAATATCACTTGTGGTCAATCAAATGCAAAAAACAAAGACTTGATCGGATATGGGCTAAAACACACACTAGACCTATGAAAAGAAAGATACCCGATCGAAATGTAAGTAGAAAGGGTTTTCATGTTGATGAACTGAAGAACCTTGGAACCTGACAAATCCAGTATAACTGACACCAAGACATATTGTACTACTGCAGAACTTGTTTTAAATATACTCAGTCAACTGAAACCAATTAACGAATGCAATGTCACCATTAACACAATCCTGGTATGGCTAATAACCAATCGAATGGCTCCATTCCTCCATGGTCACCATTAAGCTGAGTACACCCAGTAATGATAAAGCCGCACGATTTCAACCGTTTTATCTGTAACGCATTTTCCCGACCAATCATGTTGGCCACCCCACGAAACGTTCCTATCCACTTTGGTGGTTGTACCCACCTTAAGAGAATTTTCAATGAGTTGGATAATTACCAAATGAATGGCTGTCACCAGTTGGAATTACATACCTCCAACGTCCCCCTTTATTAGTTACACTTATAGAAACAACAATAGTACAGAGGGGCTGCAGGGGGAGGATATGGGTGAACCTGATCTTGTATACAGCTCTGTGTAATGTTTCTCAAATTGTAACCTAATTTAAAGGGGAATGTTGGAGGGGGTAGGCACTTACAGAAACAACATAGTACAGGCCTGCAGGGGGAGAGGAATATAAGTAGGCCTGATCTTAGCACAGTCCTGTGAAGTATTTCTCAAATAGTGTACCTATTTAAGAAGGAATGTTGGAGGGTAGGCAATTACAGAAACAACATAGTACAGATCTGCATGGGAGGAGAATGAGTGAACTGATCTTAGCACAGCTCTTGTAATGTATTCTCCAATAGTGTACCTATTAAAGGGAATGTTGGAGGGTAGGTACTTATTTTAAAACAACATCAGTACAGCTGCGGTGGAGGATAAAAAGTGTCCTGTCTTAGCACAGTCTCTGGTCAAGGTATTTCTCAAAAGTGTACCTATTTAAAAGGGGATGGACACCCTTATAAAACTTTTTTATTATGAAGTTCTAGAAAGTGCCCCTATAGTTACTCCTTACCTACCTCTCATCCTTCCACGCACAATCTCGCCCTCTGCTGCATAGAACTGCAAACGGGGCAGGACCGCAGCCGCGTCTGTGATGTGGCTGAGAGGCAGCCAATCACGGAAGCGTGCTCGTGGCTGCACAGAACGCCGGGAGGACAGGGAAGGTAAGTAACTATCGGGGCACTTTCTTGACATTATTACTAATGGCGGTTGGGGCTGTGGGGGAGCTGAGAACTTTCATATGGGAAAGGGATTTTAACCTAGGGGAGGGAGCCAAAAATGGGGAGGGGAGGTGGGGAGGGCTCTTCTTCTGTGCGCTGACAACTTCTCACAGAGTAGGGAGACAAGGAGGCGGAGTCCGCTATAGGACTCTGCTATCCTCCTGGTGGGCATTTTTGGGACTTTGTGGGGGGGGATTAACCATGAGAACCATTTGGAGCTTTGGGATTGTAAGTAAGGATTTTATGCACTATATAGTGGGGGCCAGTAGTGGGGATGGGGGATTATAGTTTGGGGGGGAATGCCCAGCTTAATGTAGAATGATTGGCTAATTTTTAAATCAGAATGGCTGTTACCATTAGGGCTGGTACACACAGATCAATCTACTGTACCTGATCTACAGAGATACGTGATAATAAACAAAGCTCATGTGCCAAACTCCGTTAAATTTGTACTGACAACATTTTTTCATGGCCGATATTAATGTCAATCAGCCAAAACTAAATAGTATCACAAAGGGGGGCAGTGGTGGGCATTTGGGGACCTGTGCAGAAAATTGGTTTGGCTGTACCCAATCAGAACTTGTCTGCCAACAATTTCATCCAATCATTGGCTGATGCAAGGGACTATAAAAGAAACGTTCTACTCAAAGTGTTCTATGTGTGTATAATGTCATTAATTCCTTGTTTATCCCTCCCTCTGTCTCCCATTATAAATGGCTTCCTCAGCAACCAATGACATCACCCAAGCCAAAGCCATGGTCGATGTCCCAGGCTGCAAGAAGCTGGCAGGAGGAAGGAAGCCAAGTTATCGTCACAAAATAGGGGGACATGGTTATGATCAATAGGCCGTCAGAGAGATCATATTACAAATACATTACCAGCGCCATTGTCTCTATGGAAAGGGGCATTTCAATTCTTTCAGCATTGGTTATATCAATGGTCAGAAAATAAGGGCCAATGATATTTGGAAAGCATGTTACAGCTGATGTAAACTTCTACATCATCTATTGATTTGATTAAATAGTGCCCCTGGTGGGTAACATTGCAATAGGTAAGTCTAGTAGAATTTGTTGATCAAAGGACCTAAATTATAGGTACATTATGTTGTTTCTATAAATACCTACCTCCAAACATTCCCCTTTAAATAGGACACTATGAAGAAGACATTACAAACAGAGCTGCGCTAAGATCAGGTTCACTTCATTATCCTCCCCCTGCAGCTCTGTACTATGTTGTTTCTATAAGTACCTACCCTCCAACATTCCCCTTTAAATAGGGACACTATTGAGAAAAACATTACACAGAGCTGCGCTAAGATCAGGTTCACTTCATTATCCTCCCCCTGCAACTCTGTACTATGTTATTTCTATAAGTACCTACCCTCCAACATCCCCCTTTAAATAGGTACACTATTGAGAAATACATTACACAGAGCTGTGCTAAGATCAGGTCCTCTTCATTATCCTCCCCCTGCAGCTGTGTACTATGTTGTTTCTATAAGTACCTACCCTCCAACATTCCCCTTTACCGACAGCCGCGTCTGTGATTGGCTGAGAGGCAGCCAATCACGACGCGGTGCTGGCTGCACAGAACGCCGAGAGGATGCAGGGAAGGTAAGTAACTATGCGGGCCATTTGAAATTATCTAATGCGGTTGGGGCTGGGGGAGCTAGACTTTCATAGGGAAAGGGATTTTACAACTAGGGGAGGGAGACCAAAATGGGAGGGGAGGGGGGGGGAGGGCTCTTCTGCGCATGACAACTTCTCCGGAGAGGGAGACAGGAGGCGGAGTCCTATATGACTCTGCTTCCTCCTGGGGGCAGTTTTTGGGACTTTGGGGGGGGGATTACATGAGACCATTTGGAGCTGGGATGTAAGGTAGGATTTTATGCACTATATAGTTGGGGCCAGTAGTGGGGGGGATATAGTTTTGGGGTGGAATGCCCTTTAATGTAGAATGATTGGCAATTTTTAAATAGAATGGCTGTTACCATTAGGGCTGGTACACACCGATCAATCTACTGTACCTGACCTACAGATACTGATTAATAAACCAACTCATGTGACAAACTCCGTAAAAATTTACTGACAACATTTTTTTCATGGCCGATATTTCAACTCAGCCACAATATATTCACAAAGGTGGGCATTGGTGGGCATTGGGACCTGTGCCCAGAAATTGTTTGGCTGATACCAATCAGAATGTCTGCCAAACAATTCATTCCACTCACTGGCTGATGCAAGGGACTATAAAAGAACTTTCTACTCAAATGTTCTAGTGTGTATAACTGTCATTCATCCTGTCTTTATCCCTCCCTCTGGCTCCATTATTACATGGCTTCCTCAGCAACCAATGACATCACCCAAGCCAAATCCATTGTCTATGTCCCAGGCTGCAAGAAAGCTGGCAGGAGGAGGAAGCCAAGTTATGGTCCAAATAGGGGGGACATGGTTATGATCAATAGGTCAATAGAGAATCAATACAATATACATTACAGAGCCCTGTCTCTATGGAAAGGGGCATTTCATTCTTTCAGCATGGTTATATCAATGTTCAGAAAATAAGGCCATATGATATATTGGAAATGCATGTTACAGCTGATGTAAAATTCTACATCATCTATTGACTTTGATTAAATAGTGCCCCTGGTGGTCAAATGCACAGAAGTCTAGTAGAATTTGTTGTTCAAATGACTAAATATAGGTACATTATGTGTTCTATAAATACCTACCTCCAACATTCCCCTTTAAATAGGTACACTATTGAGAAACATTACACAGAGCTGTGCTAAGATCTATTTCACTTCATTATCCTCCGCTGCAGCTCTGTATGTTGGTTTCTATAAGTACCTACCCTCCAACATTCCCCTTTAACATAGGTATACTATTGAGAAACACATTACACAGAGCTGTGCTTAAGATCAAGTTCACTTCATATCCTCCCTCTGCAGCTCTTGTACTGTGTTGTTTCTATAAGTACCTACCCTCCAACATTCCCCTTTAAATAGGTACACTATTGGAAATACATTACCAGAGCTGTGCTAAGATCAAGTTCACTTCATATCTTCCCCTGCTCTCTGTACTATGTGTTTATATAAGTGCCTACCTTCCAACATCCCCCTTAAATAGGTACACATATTGAGAAATAATTACACAAAGCGTCTAGATCAGCGTTCATTCATTACTCCCCCTGCAGCTCTGTACTATGTTGTTTCTATAAGTACCTACCCTCCAACATTCCCCTTTAAATAGGTACACTATTGAGAAATACATTACAAGAGCTGCGCTAAGATCAGGTTCACTTCATTATCCTCCCCCTGCAACTCTGTACTATGTTATTTCTATAAGTACCTACCCTCCAACATCCCCCTTTAAATAGGTACACTATTGAGAAATACATTACACAGAGCTGTGCTAAGATCAGGTCCTCTTCATTATCCTCCCCCTGCAGCTGTGTACTATGTTGTTTCTATAAGTACCTACCCTCCAACATTCCCCTTTAAATAGGTACACTATTGAGAAATACATTACACAGAGCTGTGCTAAGATCAGGTTCACTTCAATATCCTCCCCCTGCAGCTCTGTACTATGTTGTTTCTATAAGTACCTACCCTCCAACATTCCCCTTTAAATAGGGACACTATTGAGAAATATATTACACAGAGCTGCGCTAAGATCAGGTTCACTTCATTATCCTCCCCCTGCAACTCTGTACTATGTTATTTCTATAAGTACCTACCCTCCAACATCCCCCTTTAAATAGGTACACTATTGAGAAATACATTACACAGAGCTGTCCTAAGATCAGGTTCACTTCATTATCCTCCATCTGCAGCTCTGTATGTTAGTTTTATAAGTGTAACTATTAAATGGGTAGTGCACCATGTTGATTCTATAAGTGCAACTGTTAGGCCACTTTTATCTCGTTTTTTTAACAATAAACAGTCAATAACTGCCCTTTGTAGTCAATGGAAGCGGCGTGTTCTTAAAAAGTGAGCGTTCAAGTGGAGCTTGTTCAAAGTTACAGTTTTCTAGTTTTTCAAAAACGCAGCATGAAGTGTTTCTTAAGCGGCAGATTATAAGAAACTGGCAAACGAAAGCTTACTAAGTTGTCGTTTGTCTGAGGTTCTGCGGGTACAAGACACAGGAACTTTTTATGGCGTCTGTATGATAATTAGAATAAAAAAGAAAGGTGTTCAAATCCTGGGGACAAAAACGCCAGTTTAATGCTGGCCAAGCGCACACTCCAGAAACGCCCACGCAAGTGTGTGTGCGTTTACAGTGAGTGTGTGCTGCGATCGCACAATGTTGCGCAACTGGGGCCAGAGCACATCAATTAGGCCACACTAATGTGCGCTTTTAAAAGCGCAATCGGATCGCATTAGTGTGGCCTAACTCTAAACGCTACAAAAACCCACTAGCGGTTATGTGACGCCAGGTTCATTGGCGGCTAAACTGTGCCTGAACATCAACATGCCGCGAGAGTGAAAGCAGCCTTAAAGGGGTATTAATCTTGGCGGGTATAGTCTACTACCTTATACTATACAGCAACACCACAGGGAATGCTGGGAATTGTAGTTTTCGAACATCCGGAGGCCCACAGGTTGGAGATCCCTGCTTTAAAGGGAAAGTGAAACACATTATTCCACATTTAAAACAATAACAAGCAATGGAAGGTTTTGATCTGGAAACAATTTACTTTAAAAGCAAGTAACCAAATTGTCATATTCGCTGTAAAAGGTAAACTAAAGGTGGCCGTACATATTTACAATTATACTTACCCGACCGAGCGTTCCCGCGACATGCGATCGAACCGCCTCTCCCGTTCTTCAATGCGACTGACATGCGATCGCAAAATCCCATTCATTTTGCGATCGCATAGAAAAACAGTAGAGACGGTTCCGGCAGGACCGATCCAATGTCGCAGGAACGCTTGGTCGGGTAAGTAAAATTGTATATACGTATGACAGAATCTTAACCCTTTATATCATGGAGTATGGAGGGGGGGAGAGGTGGGGAGGTGCAGTGGCAAGAATTCTTATTACAGTCACTCAGTGACGCACCTGAGTGACTGTAATATAGATTCTCGCCACTGCACCTCCCCATTGAAAGTATTGGAGCCTTATGTATTATATATGTATTAATACCAGTTATTGTCAATATTTTTTAATTTTAGAAACGTATCTAGCCCACTTTTAAAACTATTCAATGAACTTGCCGTTACTGCATCTGCTGGAAGACAGTTCTACAGTTCTCACTGTAAAGAAACCTTTCCTAACCTGAAGATTAAACTTTTTTCAATCTTAATGGGTATGTCCACCCTTTATAAACTTTTTATATATGAAAGTTCTAGCTCCCCAGCCCCCAACCGCATTAGTATTATTTCAAGAAATAGTATAATTTACTTACCTTACCTCTCTCCTTTGCTGTACAATCCCGGCCCTCTGCTTGCATAGAACTGCAAGCAAGGGGTGGGACCGGCAGCTGCGTCTGTGATTGGCTGAGAGGCAGCCAATCACAGACGCGGCTGCCGGCTGCACAGAACATCGGAGTATACAGGGAAGGTAAGTAACTATCGGGGCACTTTCTTGAAATTATACTAATGCGGTTGAGGCTAGGGGAGCTAGAACTTTCATATGGGAAAGGGATTTTACACTAGGGGGAGGGAGACCAAAATGGGAGGGAGAGGGAGGGGGGCAGGGCTCTTCTGTGCATGGCAAAAGTTTATTATATATCCCATTAATATATTTATTTAAAATGATCATATTCACTTCATTATCCTCCCGCTGCAGCTCTGTATGTTGGTTCTATAAGTACCTACCCTCCAACATTCCCCTTTAAATAGGTATACTATTGAGAAACACATTACACAGAGCTGTGCTAAGATCAAGTTCACTTCATTATCCTCCCTCTTCAGCTCTGTACTGTGTTGTTTCTATAACTACCTACCCTCCAACATTCCCCTTTAAATAGGTACACTATTGAGAAATACATTACACAGAGCTGTGCTAAGATCAAGTTCACTTCATTATCTTCCCCCTGCATCTCTGTACTATGTTGTTTCTATAAGTGCCTACCCTCCAACATCCCCCTTTAAATAGGTACACTATTGAGAAATACATTACACAAAGCTGTGCTAAGATCAGGTTCACTTCATTATCCTCCCCCTGCAGCTCTGTACTGTTGTTTCTATAAGTACCTACCCTCCAACATCCCCCTTTAAATAGGGACACTATTGAGAAATACATTACACAGAGCTGCGCTAAGATCAGGTTCACTTCATTATCCTCCCCCTGCAGGCCAACCTCTTAATTCCTATCCACTTTCATCTTCTTAACTGGTAGGTATTTATTTCCTCTCCCTTTCCCTGTCAGCCTGAGGCTGTCTCTTTGCAGACACTCCTAACTCGTGATCTCCACTGTTGCCAGTGAGATGTCAGCGCAGAGCAGGGAGGGGGCAGGGCTGTTTTCCTGCTGAAACTTCCACACTGGTGTAGCCCTGGGTCTTTTCCCGCCCTGCGCCTTAGTCTGGGTTCACACTTAACAGATGGTCCCTGGGCGGTTTCAAGGCTCCACTCTCGCTGTAAACTCTCCTATGGGGAAGGGATAGGGTGGTTTTAAGGTTAAAACCCCAACACATATAAATCAGCATGTGGAAGGCTGGTCAATGTTTACATTAGAAGCATGACGCAGGCTGTATTGATTTCAAAATAGCATACAGCATTAATGAACTGGTATTTAGCCTTGCAGGAGATTCATAGTTCCAGTCCAAGGATCCAGGGGTCCAGCACCCCTTTTATGAGAGACAGACGGATAGACTCACAAGACGACCAGACGGACAGACTCACAGACAGACGACGTACAGAGACTCACAGACAGACAGACAGATGGATAGACAGTCGACCATACGATGTACAGACCGATGGACATTACAGATAGACAGTCCGACCATACGATGTAACAGACCGAAGTGACATACAGACAGATTGACAGTCCGACCATACGATGTCAGACCGAAGGACATACAGACGATTGACAGTCCGACATACGATGTACAGACGAGGATCATACGACAGATCGATTGACAGTCCGAACATACGATGAACAGACCAACGGACATACAGACAGATCGATTGACAGTCCGAACATACGATGTACAGACTGACGCGACATACAGACAGATAGATAGATTCATATCTGTAATATTCATTATCAGGTTCACGGTTAATCTGCAATATTCATCATCCAGGTCATGGTATATTGTAATATTCATTCATCCAGGTCATGGTATATCTGTAATATTCATTCATCCAGGTCATGGTATATCTGTAATATTCATCCTCCAGGCATGGATAATCTGTAATATTCATTCATATCAGGTTCATGGTATATTTCTGTAATATGCATTTCTACCAGGTCATGTATATCGTAATATCATTCATTCCAGGTCATGGTATATCGTATATTCATCCATCCCAGGTCATGGTAATCTGTAATATTCATCCATCCAGGTCATGGTATATCTGTAATATTCATTCATCAGGTCATGGTCTATCTGTTATCATTCATCCAGGTCATGGTATATCTGTAATATTCATCCATCCAGGTCACGGTATATCTGTAATATTCATCCTACAGGTCACCGGTATATATCTAATATTCATCCATCCAGGTCACGGTATATCTGTATATTCATCCATCCAGGTCACGGTTATATCTGTAATATCATCATCCAGAGTCAACGGTATATCTGTAATATTCATCCATCCAGTCACGGTATATCTGTAATATTCATCAATTCCAGGTCACGGTATATCTGTAATATTCATCCATCCAGGTCACGGTATATCGTAATATTCATCCATCCAGGTCCACGTGATATCTGTAAAATTCATCATCCAGGTCCGGTATATCTGTAATATTCATCCATCCAGGTCACGGTATATCGTGTAATATCATCCATCCAGTCACGGTATATCTGTAATATTCATTCATCCAGGTCACGTATATCTGAAATTCATCCATCCAGGTCATGGTATATCTGTAATATCATTTCATCTAGGTCACGGTATATCTGTAATATTCATTTATCCAGGTCACGGTATATATGTAATATTCATCCATCCAGGTCACGGTATATCTGTAATATTCATTCATCTAGGTCACGGTATGTCTGTAATATTCATTTATCCAGGTCATGTATATCTGTAATATTCATCCATCCAGTTCATGGTATATCTGTAATATTCATTCATCCAGTCACGGATATCTGTAATATCTCCATCCAGGTCACGGGATATCGTAATATTCATCCATCCAGGTCACGGTAATCTGTAATATTCATCCATCCAGGTTCACGGTATATCTGTAATATCATCCATCCAGGTCACGGTATATCTGTAATATTCATCCATCCAGGTATTGGTATATCTGCTAATACTCATTTCCATCCAGTCATGGATACTTGTAATATTATCATTCCAGGTCATGGATATATCTGCAATATTACATCCATCAAGTCATGGTATATCTGTAATATTCATCCATCCAGGTCACGGTATATCTGTAATTCATTCATCAGTTCACGGTATATCTGTAATATTCATCCATCCAGGTCACGGTAATTCTGTATATTCATTCACCCAGGTCATAGTATTCTGTAATATCATACCATCAGGTCATGGTATATCTGTAATATTCAATCATCCAGGTCACCGGTATATCGTAGATCATTCATTCATTCTTCAGGTCATGGTATATCTGTAATAGTCATCATTCCAGGTCGGTATATCTGTAATATTCATTCACTCAGGTCACGGTATATCTGTAATAATTTATCCAGGTCATCGGTATATCGTAATATCATCCATCGCTGGTAGCGTAATATTCAGTCATCCAGTCACGGTATATCTGTATATTCATCCATCAGGTAGGATATCGTTCTATCATCATCCAGGTCACGGTATATCTGTAATATTCATCCCATCCAGGTCACGGTATATCTGTAATATTCATCATCCAGGTCTGGTATATCTGTAATATTCATTCATCCAGTAACCGGTATATCTGCAATATTCATCATCCAGGTCACGGTATATCTGTAATCTCATTATCCATCCAGGTCACGGTATATCTGTAATATTCATCCATCCAGTTCACGGTATATCTGTATATTCATCCATCCAGGTTCATGGTATATCTGTAATATTCATCCATCCAGGTCATGGTATATCTGTAATATTCATTCATCCAGGTCATGGTATATCTGTAATATTCATCTCCAGGTCATGGTATATCTGCAATTTCATCCATCCAGGTCATGGTAGTATCTGTAAATTCATCCATCCAGGTCATGGTTATATCTGTAATATTCATTCATCCAGGTCATGGTTAGATCTGTATATTCATTTATCCAGGTCCAGGGTATATCTGTAATATTCTCCATCCAGGTCAGGGTATATCTGTAATATTCATCATCCAGGTATGGTATATGCTGTAATATTCATACATCCAGGTCATGGTATATCTGTGATATTCATCATTCAGGTCATGGTATATCTGTAATATTCATTCATCCAGGTCATGGTATATTGCAATAGTCACTCCTCCAGGTCATGGTATCTGTAATATTCATCCATCCAGGTCATGGTATATCTGTCAATATTCATTCATCCAGGTCATGGTAGATCTGTATATCATCCATCCAGGTCATGGTTATCTGCAATATTCATCCATCCAGCATGGTATAATCTGTAATATTCATCCATCCAGGTCATGGTATATCTGTAATATTCATCCATCCATGTCATAGTATATCTGTAATATTCATTCATCAGGTCACGGTATATCTATTAATATTCATTCATCCAGGTCACGGTATATCTGTAATATTCATCATCCGGTCACGGTATATCTGTAATATTCATCCATCCGGTACGGTATATCTGTAATATTCATGGTATATCTGTAATATTCATTCATCCAGGTCACGCTATATCTGGTAATATCATACTAGGTCACGGTATATCTTGTATATCATTCATCCAGGTCACGGTATATCTGTAATCTTCATTCCATCCAGGTCACGAGATCTGTAATATTCATCCTCCAGGGTCACGGTATATCTGTAAATATGCTATCCATCCAGGTCACGGTAGATCTGTAATATTCATTCACCAGGTCATAGTAATATCTGATATTCATCCATCCAGGTCATGGTAATCTGAAATATTCATCATCCAGGTCACGGTATATGCTGTAATATTCATTCATTCATTCATTCAGGTCATGGATAGCTGTAATATTCATCCATCCAGGTCATGGTATATCTGTAATATTCATTCATCCAGGTACGGTATATCTGTAAATTTCATCCATCCAGGTCACGGTATATCTGTATATTCATTCACCCAGGTCATAGTATATCTGTAATATTCATCATCAGGTCATGGTATATCTGGAATATTCAATCATCCAGGTCACGGTATATCTGTAATATTCATCATTCATTCCTTCATTCAGGTACATGTATATCTGTAATATTCATCCATCCAGGTCCCGGTATCTGTAATATTCATGCCATCTAGGTCACGGTATATCTGTAATATTAATAATCCAGGTCACGGTATATCTGTAATATTCATCCATCCCAGGTCACCGGTATATCTGTAATATTCATGGTATATCTGTAATATTCATTATTCACAGGTCACGCTATATCTGTAATATCATTCATCTAGGTCACGGTATATCTGTAATATTCATTCATCCAGGTAAGGTATATCTGTAATATTATCCATTCAGGTCACTGGTATATCTGTAATATTCATCATCCAGGTCAGCGTATATCTGTAATATTCATCCATCCAGTCAGGATATCTGTTATATTCATCCATCAGGTCACGGTATATCTGTAATATTACATCCATCCAGGTCCGGTAATCTGTAATATCATCCATCCAGGCAGGTATATCTGTAATTTCATTCATCCAGGTCATGGTATATCTGCAATATTCATCCATCACAGGTCACGGTATATCGTGTAAATATTCATCCATCCAAGGTCACGGGTATATCTGTAATATTCATCCATCCAGTTCACGGTATATCTGTGAATATTCATCCATCATGGTCATGGTATATCTGATATTCATCCATCCAGGTCATGGATATCTGTAATATTCATTCATACCAGGTCATGGTGTATCTGTAATATTCATTCATCCAGGTTCATGGAATATCTGCAATATCTCATCCATCCAGGTCATGGTATATCTGTAATATTCATCCATCCGGTCATGGTATATCGTAATATCATTCATCCAGGTCATGGTATATCTGTAATATTCATTTATCCAGGTCATGTGTATATCTGTAATATTCCCATCCAGGTATGGTAATCTGTATATTCACATCCAGGTCATGGTATATCTGTAATATTCATAATCCAGGTCATGGTATATCTGTAATATTCATTCATCCAGGTCACGGTATATCGCGTAATATTCATCCATCAGGTCACGGTATATCTGTAATATCATTTCACACCAGTCATAGTATATCTGTAATATTCATCCATCCAGGTCATGGTATATCTGTATATTACAATCATCCAGGTCACGGTATATCTGTAATATTCATGTCATTCATGTCATTCAGGTCATGGTATATCTGTAATATTTCATCCATCCTGGTCACGGTATATCTGTATATTCATTCATCTAGGTCACGGTATATCTGTATATTCATTTATCCAGGTCATGGTATATCTGTAATATTCATCCATCCAGGTCAGGTTGGTATATCTGTAATATTCATTCATCCAGGTCACGGTTATATCGTAATATAATCCATCCAGGTCATGGGATATCGTGTTATATTCATCCATCCAGGTCACGGTATATCTGTAATATTCATCCATCCCGTCACGGTATATCTGTAATATTCATACCTCCAGGTCATGGTATATCTGTATATTCATTCATCCAGGTCATGGTATATCTGCAATATTCATCCATCCAGGTCATGGTATATCTGTAATATTCATCCATCCAGTCCCGGTATATCTGTAATATTCACCATCCCAGTTCACGGTATATCTGTAATATTCATCCATCCAGGTCATGGTATATCTGTAATATTCATCCATATCGGTATGGTATATCTTATATTCAATTCATCCCAGGTCATGGTATATCTGTAATATTCATGTCATCCAGGTCATGGTATATCTGCAATTATCATCCAGGTCATGGTATATCTGATATATTCATCCATCCAGGTCATGGTATATCTGTAATATTCATTCATCCAGTCATGGTATATCTGTAGATATATCAGTTCCAGGTATATATGATCCATCGTCATGGTATATCTGTAATATTCATCCATCCAGGTCATAGTATTCTGTAATATTCATCCATCCAGGTCATGTATATCTGTAATATTCATTCATTCAGGTCATGGTATATCTGTCAATATCATTAATATCCAGGTCATGGTATATCTGCAATATTCATCATCCAAGTTCATGGTATATCTGTAATATCATTCCATCCAGGTCATGGTAATCTGTATTTCATTCATCCAGTTCTGGTATATCTGTAATATTCATCCATCCAGGTAATGGTATATCTTGCAATATCATCCATCCAGGTCATGGTATATCTGGAAATATTCATCCATCCAGGTCATGGTATATCTGTAATATTCATCCATCCAGGTCATAGTATATCTGTAATATTCATTCTCCAGGTCACGCTATATCTGTAATATCATTCATCTAGGTCACTGTATATCTGTAATATTAATATCCATCCAGGTCACGGTATATCTGTAATATATCATCCCAGTCACGGTATATCTGTAATATTCATTCATCCAGGTCACGGTATATACTGTAATTCATCCATCACGGTCACTGGTATATCTGTAATATTCATTCACCCAGGTCATAGTATATCTGTAATATTACCATCAGTCATGGTAATCTGAATTTCAATCATCCAGGTCACGGTATATCTGAATTATTCATTCATTCATTCATTCAGGTCATGGTATATCTGTAATATTCATCCATCCAGGTCATGGTAATCTGTAATATTCATTCATCCAGGTCACGGTATATATCTGTAATATTCATCCATCCAGGTCACGGTATACCTGTAATCATCAACCAGGTCACGGTATATCGTAATATTCATTCATCCAGGTCACGGTATATTCTGTAATATTCATCCGTTCCAGGTCACGGTATATCTGTAATATTCATTCATTCAGGTCACGGTTAATCTGTATATTCATTCATCCAGTCACTATATATCTGTAATATTCATTCATCCAGGTCATGGTATATCTGTAATATTCATTCATCCAGTCACGGTGATTCTGTAAATTTTCATCGGTCACGGTAATACTGAAATATTAATTTATCCAGGTCATGGTATATCTGTAATATTCATTCATCCAGGTCATGGTAATCTGGTAATATTCATTCATCCAGGTCATGGTGATATCTGTAATTCATCCATCCAGGTCACGGTTATATCTGTAATATTCATTCATCCAGGTCATGGTATATCTGTAATAGTCATTCATCAGGTCACGGTTATATCTGTAATTTCATTCTCCAGGTCACGGTATATCTGTAATATCATTTCATTCATCAGGTCACGGTATATCTGTAATATTCTTCTCATCCAGGCCACTGTATATCTGTATATCATTCTCCAGGTTGGTATATCTGAAATATTCATTCATCCAGGTCATGGTATATCGTAATATTCATTCATCCAGGTCATGTATATCTTGTATATTCATTCATCATCCAGGTCATGGTTATCTGTTGTATTCAATTAGATCAACTGGATTTGAAGTTTAGTTCTTTAAGACGTTTCATACTAGTCATCCGACTGGCTTTCTCAATTCAGAATGACTTGTACAAGAATCTTGGCAATTATGTACCCTGGAAATCCCAATTAGCATCCCACACCAGTGTTAAGGCATGATTGGATAGTGGCCTAAGAGGTGGTTATAGGAACGCCCAGAAGTAAGGTATCAAAACACCATTGTACATGCAGACAGTGTGTTGTTGAACCCCCCACCTCTAGGCTTGGTTTCTTATTTTCACAGAGGCCTCCTTAAACCTCTCTTGAACCAGTCACGTTCCTTTGCCAATATTGTTCACATACACAACTTCAAGGTATGTTTTATCCTTAAGATGCAGGTACACAACGGCTGAGTGCTGACCCCAGGAATTGGCTCTTCTGTGCTGGGCCATACATTTGATGCAGTTGTTGTTTTGGTCTCCCCCACATACAAATCGGAAGCATTCATCACTGCACTGCACTGCATATAGATGTCGTTTTCTTGTGTTTTGGTATTGGGTCTTCGGATGTACCATTGCTGCCTCAGTGTGTTGTTCGGTTTTAAAGCAGACAGGGAGACGGTGATGTTGTTTTTTTTTTGAAATTGCTATCTTAATTTCTCGGAGACCCCTGCTACATAAGGGATGACCATTTCTTCCCCTCTGTCTTGCTTTTCCCCTCACTGTTGGTATTCGTGTTCTTTTCTTTCCTTCTACTTCTTTTGACAAAGCCCTGCCCCCCAGTATTACATTGGAGGCCAGAACAGATTCTTGTTCAGCAGAAAATCAACAAATGAATTGTACTGGTCTATTATGACTACTATATACCGTCTGAATGCTACTATATACTGTCTGTAATGACCACTATAACTGTCTGTAATGACAACTATATACTGTCTGTATGACCATATATACTGGTCTGTAATGACTATATTACTGTCGTAATGACTGTTACTGTCTGTAATGACTACTGTATACTGTCTTGTAATGAGCACTATATGACTGTCTGTAATGACCACAATATACTGTCTGTAATGCCCTATATACTGCTGTATACCACTATATACTGTCGTAAGTCGTAATGACCATATATTACTGTCTGTAACTGTTGACCACTAGATACTGTAATGACTCCTGTTAATGACTACTATATACTGTATGTATACTACTGTATACCGTCTGTTAATACTATACTATATACCGTCTGTAATGACACTATATACCGTCTGTAATGACACTATAATAACGTCTGTAATGACCACTATATACCGTCTGTCAATACCCATATATACCGTCTGTAATGGAACATACTATACTATATACTGTCGTAAGACCACTATATACTGTCTGTAATGACCACTATATACTGTCTGTAATGACTACTATATACTGTCTGTAATGACCACTATATACTGTCTGTAATGACTACTAATACTTCGGTAAGCTATATTATATGTAATACCATCTATACCGTTGTAATGACCACTATAACCGTCTGTAAGTGGACCACTATATACCGTCTGTAATGACCACTATATACCGTCTGTAATGACCACTATAATAAGTCCTGTATGACACTATTACCGTCTGTAATGACATATATACCGTCTGTAATGACTACTATATACCGTCTGTAATGACTACTATATAACCTGAGCCACTATTACGTTGTAATGACCACTATATACTGTCTGTAATGACCACTATATACTGTCTGTAATGACCACTATATACTGTCTGTAATGACCACTATATACTGTCTGTAATGACCACTATATACTGTCTGTAATGACCACTATATAAACCGTTTGTAATGACTATATATCCCGTCTGTAATGACCACTATATACTGTCTGTAATGACCACTATATACCGTCTGTAATGACTACTATATACCGTCTGTAATGACCACTATATACCGTCTGTAATGACCACTATATACTGTCTGTAATGACCATATATACCGTTGTATGAGCTCCTCAATTTTTTTTTTGGGTCTGTATGACTACATACTATACATAACGTCTGTAATGACCACTATATACCGTCTGTAATGACACTATATACCGTCGTAATGGACCACTATATCCGTCTGTAATGACCACTATATACGTCTTATGATACTATATACGTCTGTAATGACCACTATATACCGTCTGTAATGACCACTAGATACCGTCTGTAATGCACTATTATATACCGTCTGTAATGACCTTACTATGACCGTCTGTATGACACTATATACCGTCTGTAATGACCACTATGATAACCGTCTGTAATGACACTATATACGTCTGATGATCCTATTACCGTCTGTTTAAATGACTACTATTACTGTCGTGTAATGACCATATATAATGTCTGTCAATGACCATATATATTCTATATATTGTCTCAGGCTGGATAATTAATTAATATTATTAAGTTTATTTTACTTTAAAAAATGATGATTTGATCAATTGATGATTTGAATTTGATGGAAATGGATCTAAAATTAATATTGCATATTAAAATATAATAATAATAATAAAAAAAATATAATTAAAAAAAATAATTAAAAAAAATCAATGAACCAGGGATATTATTTAATATTTTTATAAAATCAAGTTTTGCAATCTCTACAATGAGGATTGAGTTGAACCTATTTGTCCGGCCATTCACGTCAATCCAAGTTTCTCATATGGCCCCATCTGAAATTGAATTGCCAACCTCTGTTCTATCATTGGTTTAAGATGCAGTGGTGGCCTTAGTCCTCAGAGGGAGCTGGGCACATTCTTCTTTCTACCACTGGATGACCAATGTAACATGTGGTGGCATGAATGGGTTGTGACTGTCACCCGTTTGTTCAGAACAATATGGTTAAGGCCACACTAAACGCATAAGAGCGCATCTGAAAACAGATCGCAGTGCATGTTATTGGCCAGTCACATTGATAACCATGCTGTGTTTCTCACAAGCAAACGGACCTGCACATCGTGTTTTGGAAGCATACTGTGGCTCAGCCCCCGTAAATGTAATAATTTTCACTGAAACAGCTGTTCTCTCCGATCCGTGCGCGCGCTTATCTTTTGTATTGGCGCGCATGCGCCTAAGATAGGGCGGCGCGCAGTGTATCAAGGGTTGGGGGGGAGGATGGAATGTGGGGCAGGGACAATTGAAACTCCACCCACTCTGCTCCCAACCAATCCCCTGGAACTCATAGTAACATAGGTGCGTATTTTATAAAGTCGCAGTGCTGCGATTTTGTTGTACTTTCCAATACACTGGGGTCCAATACCCTACCCATAATGTCTGTATAACAGTTACATAGTAAACATAGTATTGGAGGTTGTATAAAGACAAACGTCCATCTAGTCCAACCTTTATACCCTCTCCCATAATGTCTGTATAACAGTTACATAGTAACATAGTATTGGAGGTTGTATAAAGACAAACGTCCATCTAGTCCAACCTTATACCCTTCCCATAATGTCTGTATAACAGTTACATAGTAAACCTAGTATTGGAGGTTGTTTATAAAGACAACGTCCATCTAGTCAAACTTTAATACCCTACCCATAATGTCTGTATAACAGTTACATAAATAGTATTGGAGGTGTATAAAGACATGCATCCATCTAGGGGCACTTTTTCCAAAAACCTATTATGTGGTTGGGGCTGGGGGGACTAATAACTACATATAATAATTGATTAAAGGGGCGTGGACATGCCCTTTAAATTGTTTGATAGAATGGGTTTAATCTTGTTACTAGTATTTTGGTTAGAATTTAATATCGTGGTTGATGAGGGATATAGGTCTATAATTTGTGGTGTGTAGAAGCATTTACATGTTTTGGTAAGTAGTGTGATGTGTGCTGGTTTTCTGGAGTCATGTGTTTTTCTCCGTTTAGGAAACAGTTAAAACATATTTACACTAAATGTGGTGAGTTAAGTGGGTTTCAAATTTGTAGTAGATTTAGTGGTTTTCAGTATTGTAATGTTCTTGTCAATGTCGTCAATATCATTTGCGGAGTTATGGTGTTTTTTTGGTGAGTTTGTTTGTAGAAAAGATGAAATTATTTTATTTGTTGTGTGGGGGTTTGTGTATAGTTTGGTGTAGTATGATTGGAATGTTTTGTATATTGAATCTGGGTCGGTAGTAAATGTGCCTTGGGTAGTTCGTATTTTAGTAATTTTGGGTATTCCTGATCTGGGTTTAAGTAGGTGTGCCAATGGTTAATCTGGTTTGTTCCATTTTTGGTAGTAAAATTGTTTCTGCCAGAGCAGTGATTTTTCCATTATTTGTGACATTATTGCTTGTAGTTGTTGTATGGCTGCTCTTAATTGTTCGAGAATTTATTTCATGTTTCTATGTGTTTGGTTTGCAAAGTATGAATTTGTTTTTCTAGCTGGGATAGTGTTTCTTTGTGTTGTTTTTTTGTGGTTTGGAGCTATTTGTATGATGGATCCTCAGATTACTGTTGTTATTTGTGCCATATTATTAGTAATATGTTTTTAAATTTGTTCTTTTATGGAGGGATCTATTAGTGGTGATTCATTTAGTCTCCATTGTGTTCTTTTCAATGGTTTTTGTCCTGAGTTTATTTTAATTTGAATGATTTTATGGTCTGACCATACTCATGTTTCCATAGTGGAACTTGTGATTGATGGCAGGATTGTTGCGGAGTACAGAATATAGTCGAGTCTTGCATAGCAGTCATTTTTATCTTTCCTGCTGTCTGATAGGGCTGGTTTCTCCATCATTGAGTGTATTTTGCGTAAAGTGCATTTGTTATAATTTAGTTTGTGTGTTTTGGATCTGTCCCAGGTTAAATCTAAGGGGAAGTTAAAGTCCCCTGCTACTATATTCATGGCTTGTGGAAATTTGTTAAATGATTTTAATATTGGTAGTATATGTTTAATAACATATATAGTTTGTTGTTGATGGAGCAGTGGACCATTACCGTATATACTCGAGTATAAGTCGATCCGAGTATAAGTCGAGGTACCTATTTTTACCTGAAAAATTTGTAAAAACTGACTCGAGTATAAACCATGGGTAGAAATTAGTTGCCCTTTAAATGGACAGCAGAATTCCCATATATGAATCCCATACAGTAATAGCCAAATCCAGTACCAGTATAAGGTAAAGATTTTATTACATTATACATTGGGGCCAGTAGTGGGGGAATTATAGTTTTGGGGGAGAACATGCCCTTTAATGCAGGTAGAAATTAACATACCACCCTGGAAAGCTCTCATTGGCCCAAAATACTTTGTCCAATCAATAGAATTCTACATATCCAAAATACTTTGTCCAATAGAATTCTATCAAAACTTACAATTTGCATATTCCTTTGTCCTTAAGGTTTTCCCTCTTGAAGATTTTGAGGGTGACGAGTCCTGTCCCTTTAAGTTCTGCAAGGAAAACCTGGAAAAACAGAACATTCCATGACTTCCCATGTCAGTGATATGAAATGGCCATGTACTTACTATGCCAAGATCAGTAATGATCCTCTCCTTAATTAGAGATCTTTCATCCTCCGGTTCTTCTCCTTTCACCTCTGTCTCCTGCTTTTCTGTGTCTCTCACAGGCTCCTCGGACACAGTGATGGTCTCTTCATATTCAGGCTCATTAGATGTTAAATCAACCTCTACAGGGTCTGGTAAACAGACACCGGGGCCCTGAAATGTTCATTAACACAAAAAAAATCAGTAATTAGGAATGATAATTATTGTTACGTTTATGACTATGGAGGATCCAATCTCTATTTCCTATCTTGTGATATTTGTAATATTGATATTTATTACATGTTAAAATAATATTATAACAATGAATGAATTTCCATGTCATGCACATTTGATTGAGTGTTTAATGCCCTGGATCTCCATTAAGCGTATTGATAGGGAGACCATCTAACATTGTATTACAGCCATTAATTCAGGGGTAGACATGTTATTTTTGACATTAGGATCCAATTAAAACCTATAGGAGCCAATCTGACTAGTGAGTGGCAGGTTCCATAGATAATAATATAAAACCCATGCCAAGATCAGTAAGGATCCTCTCCTTAATTAGAGATCTTTCACCTTCCGGTTCTTCTCCTTTCACCTCTGTCTCCTGCTTTTCTGTGTCTCTCACAGGCTCCTCGGACACAGTGATGATCTCTTCATATTCAGGCTCATTAGATGTTAAATCAACATCTACAGGGTCTGGTAAACAGACACCGGGGCCCTGAAATGTTCATTAACACAAAAAAATCAGTAATTAGGAATGATAATTATTGTTACGTTTATGACTATGGAGGATCCAATCTCTATTTCCTATCTTGTGATATTTGTAATATTGATATTTATTACATGTTAAAAATAATATTATAACAATGAATGAATTTCCATGTCATGTTTAATGCCCTGGGTCTCCGTTAAGCGTATTGATAGGGAGACCATCTAACATTATATTACAGCCATTAATTCAGGGATAGACATATTATTTTTGACATTAGGATCCAATTAAAAACTATAGGAGCCAATCTGACTAGTGAGTGGCAGGTTCCATAGATAATAATATAAAATCCTCTAAATTCTAAATCATCAGCTGTATATTTCTAGGTACATCCCATTATCTACAACACAGTCTCGATGTGACCTCTCTATACTTTCAATAGGGAGCTCTGGTAGACAGTGGCTGCTAACAGCTCCCTGTACTAAACTAGAGAGCCTATCAGTGTTTGAGACTAATTGATACCGTGGGAGATAGTGGTAGTTATTCAGCCCAGGGACTGGACGAATATTCTGTTGGGGGTTGGCAGGGGTGCCCTACACTACAGAAAAATGGTTTAATGCTAGGTGAAGGGCGGCCAGGGAGGGATTTGGAGGGTGGGAAGAAGGGGGAGGGCTCCCCTGCACATGTCACACTACCTCCGGGAGGCTAGATTAGAGGCAGAGACCTTTGGGCAGAAAGAAATAAGGAGCAGGGGTGTAAGGTAAGGATTGGGGCCAGTAGTGGGTTCAGATTTAGTTTGGGGGGGTGGACATGCC